>PVIW01000306.1:401390-543642 GCA_004026585.1 Noctilio leporinus
AAAAAAAAAAAAAAAAAAAAAAAAAATTAGGCCCTGGCTGGTAGCACAGTGGTTAGGGCACCGGCCTGTGAACCCAAAGGTCGCAGGTTCGATTCCCCAGCCAGGGCATATAACCAGGTTGCAAACCAGGTCTCCAGTCAGGTCTGTGGCTGGAGGCAGGTGAAAGGCAACCATACATTGATGTCTCTCTCCCTCTCTGCCTCTCTCCCTTCCCCTCTTTCTAAAAATGATGAAATAAAATCTTGAAAAAAATTTTTAAAAAAGGGTGAATTGTACTGTATGTAAGTTTTACCTTAATTGAAAACATTCCTAGTAAAATGGAGATTTGGGGTCAGATGACTTGTGAAAATGCTGAGTCTAAACCTTGGGTTTCTGAGAGTTTGTGGGGTACTCTGCAGGACAAGCTGGTAACAGCTGGCACGGGGGGTGCAGGTCAGCCTGTCCCGTGGGGGCTCTGCCCGAGACTCCACTGTCACGTCCCCTCAACTGACTGCCTGTCCCACTGCAGGCAGAGCCTCAGAAATCACTTAACGTTCAAGATTCAGCCTCTGGGACGCAAATCATGTCTGGGTTTCCACAGCAGCTGCCCCAGCTCTAAGATCCACGAATTTCTCTAGTAGGTGTCACTATTGTCAGTGGGAGTGGGAGGCAGTTAACTAATTTAATGAACAAAAATCACAAAGACAAAATTATGAGCCGGTGGTGGAGGAAACGGCAGCCAGAGTCTGCGAGCGACTCCCGAGATCAGACGTTTCCTCCGCAGAATCTTTATTTTACAGTTTGCATCACAGCGAGAGCCCGTCCCCATCACCCACTATGCTCTTCAAAGACCATTCGTGTTGAGAAGGACGGAGAACTCCTTCTGCACCCCAAGCGAACCTTGAAAGCAAATGATATGTACAGACATTTTCTCCCCCAATGTTAGCTTGTTTCTGGATTAGGTTTGTCTGGCTCTTTTGTGGTCCTGTGACTAGGAATATCCAATTTAGGATCATAAATGCTCCAGGGCATCAACTAACTCCCTTGTGTGGACAGGACTTTTGGATCCTTCGGTTGGAATCTTAAACGCTAAGAAAGGTGACCTGTCGGCCCAGGGCTGACTCAGCTACCCACGACCAAAGCTCACACCCTGCCTCAGAAAGTGGCTTGCTGCCTTGGGAGTGGGCCGTTCCTGTTTCACCCAGATCTGCAGTGTGCAGAGCTCCCCTTCCCAAAGGGCCTGGCCGCAGACTCCCTGCCACCAGCATCCCAGCAGGTCCCTGGCACAACATGACCTGGTCCTCGCCTCAGCGCACGTCACACGGGGTCACACAGGGTCTCAGAGGCCGTGCATGGTCCACACGCCATTGAAAAACGCATCTACGTTTCGAGCGGAACCTGTGCAGAGGAGACAGATGCACCACCAGGCTACAGGGCCCCTGGGGGAGCAGGAGGGTTTTCAGCTCACCGACCAAGAGCTGCATTCCAGGTGGTGACGCGCGTTAGTCCCAACGCAGGTGGATTTTTTACAGACTTCCTGCCAACCCCACTAGAGACGGCGAGCACAGAGCAGGCCTTTGAGAACGTGTGGTGCAACCCAGGTGAACGCCTTTCTGATACGCCAAGGGGTGCCGGGTCCAAGTCTAACTTCTCTAGTGGGGACGCCACTGATTCAGTGAACCCCAGCGAGGAAAAGGCAGCGGGCACCCGGCCTCTACCTACTCTGAATCTGTCCCAAGGCCAGCGCAGGAACGGCACAGCGGGGTGTGGGGCAGGAGGGGTGGAGGTGGGCCGTGCAGCGTAAGGACGGGCTCTCTGCTCCACAGGGTGGGTGGGGCACGGCCAGCACCCTCATCACACTGATGGCCCCAGGCTTCCTGCAAACGCTCAGGAGGGGGAAACGGCCAGACACCACTTCCAACCCCAGCCTCCGGCACACACTCGCCTGGCCTGAAGGACTGGCTCCCTGCAGACGACGAAAACAAGACACACACCCCAACACAGGGAAGGACGTCACACGTGCCCAAAGCGATGGCGTGCACAGTAGCATGCGCCCTCCTGGCGAAGGTCTCCTTGGCTTAGAAAACGCGTCCTTCGCAGAGCTGCTGGGGGAAAACGCTGAGACACACCAGCCAGAGCCTCCGCCCTGTGTCCTGAGACCGAGGCGGGCGGGAAGGTAGAGGAGGGAGAGGAGGGCCGGTTGGGGGACGAGAGCACAGACCCGTGACGCCAGGTGGGCTTCTTGTCATGAGTCACGTGAAGTGCACTTGTGAGGAGACCAAAGCTGTCTTGGCTGCTGGACACGCTGGGGATGGGGGTTAGAAATTTCCCTCTAAAGTGGTTCCTTGGAAGAAAACCAGGACTCGGGCTGTGACGGGAGACGCCACCCTTGGCCCCAGAGCAAGATGCTCCTTCCGGCCGCAAGGCCCCCCGCCCGCCAGCGCGACGCTCAGGGGTGTGACACGCCGTCTAAGATGTACCGGGATTCTGAGGCCGGCGGTGGGGCAAGAACTAGGCTGCTGGAGCCTGGCCACTGCGAAGAGCCAGGATTAGGAGAGCAAGGATTGTTCTTGCGGCTGATGAAGCAATTTTCTACAGGAGACGCACGTAACCCGAGGGAACGGGCCTTCCCTTTGGCGGCGCACAGCCAGCAGCGCTCCCACCGCGACGCGTTCCTCAGAGAAGCCTGGCTACCTGCGCGGGCGGAAACAGGAGCCGGACCTACAGACGCCGGGGCTCTGGACGGCCGGCGCCCTCCTCCCGGCCCAGCCTGAGAAAGCGGCAGCTTCCCGGGGCGAATCGGAGGCTCACCGAGCTGTGGGGAGCCGGGGGACGGAGCGCGGGCTGCAGGAGGGCTGGGCTGGTGGGACCTCTGCTGGCCACAACTATCACGTGACAAAGAGAAGACGTTTTCACAGGACAGAGAGCTCGTGCAATTTTGTAACAACCTGCACAGCCACTGTCTTCCCAACCTCGGGCTGGGCTGTTCTAATCATGGCCGAGCCCACGCCTCCTGCCTACAAACGAGGAGGGTGGGCGAGCTGCTCCGCAGAAAGGCCGTGTCCGCCCACTGCCCCCAACCCGCGCCGTGCCGGTCAGGGTGAGCACGTGGCGGTGGCTGCTCCAGGGCCGCGGGAGCCCTCGGGGCCTGCAGGCGGGCGGCCGGAGTGCGCACTCTCCGGGCCTGGCCCTGGCCGCCTCGTTTCCTCACGGGAAAGGAGGGCACCTCGGTGGAGACTCTTCCAAGGAGGGAGGTTTTGCCACACTAACTCTCTGACTGAGTCAAGAGCATGTGCTTGCAAGACAGAGGATGTGTCCCCCTGAGCGAAGCACCGTGGTGGGGTCCCGCCATCCTGCAGAGCCAGCCTTGCTCGCGCACAGGAAATCCAGGCTTTAAAAACATCCCCTGTGACATGGCCCCAAGTTAAAAAGGAGAAAAAGGAGGTCCCTCAACTTCATAGTTAGGGTGCGCTCCCCGGTCCCACAACCCGCCCCCGGAACATGTGCAGAGGCAGCAGCAATGGCCTGGAGGACGTGCCCACGAGGCCGCGTTGCTCCCGCATCCTCCGCGGACCCCCTCATCCTCCGAGGACCCCCGCATCCTCCGCGGACCCCCGCATCCTCCGCGGACCCCCGCATCCTCCGAGGACCCTGCTGCTCCAGAGGGAAAGCGCCTTCCCGCCCCCCACACCCATCACACCAAGTCCACGCAGAGCCACGAGAAGAGCAGGGAAATAGCGCTGCTCCAGGACGTGCAAGGAAGCCTACAGGATGCTTTTTGAGCTAAAAATGTATTTCTGTCCACCCTTCAGGCAACACAGTGCCCTTCAGTTAAGACCACACCACCTTCCACCAGCAGGGCTGGGCCGCGTCCCAGGGCCGGGACCCTGGCAGGGAGGGTGCTGCCCTCAGACACAAGCCCTTTTCAGAAAGACCAAGGGGCTCCTAAAGACGTTGGTTCCAGGTCACTTTCAGAATCAGAACAAAGGTCCGAGGCCACACTTAGGGACAGGAGCCCTGGGGCTGGTTCAATATACTAAATTAGGTTTTGAATTTGCTTCCTAGAAGTACCTAATTTCATTCAATTTGTCCCCCAGAGATGGGGCGATTCTCTCTCCCTCCCCCGCGTGTCAGCCCTGTGCTGTGACGGTGACAGGCAGACACAGGCCTCCTTACCCACGCTGGCCTTGTGCTTACACACTGGGGGGATGGAGGGGGGTCGTGGATCACACTGCATATACCCTAAGAGCTCCCAATTTAAAAATATATATATATATGTAAAAAATCAAAACAAAGTCTTCCTTTTATTCTCCTCCTAGCTACACCCCCTTCCCCACCATCCCACCTGACTGAGAATGCCAGCTGCCCATGACCAGCCGCAGAACCAGCTTCCACAAAAGAGAGTAAAAAATCAGGTTTCCTGGCACTTCGCTCCCACCCATGAGCTCGGTGGTGTCGCTGTCAGGAGAGGCCCCTGCCCTCGCTCGCCAATAGCACTGTGAATAAATTAAGTGTCATCCTTGACGGGCCAGCCTCACGGGTGCTCCATCACGCGGTGCCTTCCCAGTCGCCCTGCGGCTCCACCAAGCCGTTGGTCACCTTCTTGACTTTCTTCATGTTCTCCATCACGCCTGATGTCGTCACGCTGCACGAGAAAAAAGTCATGAGGACACATCAGTCGTGCAGGAGGCCTGTCTTCACCGCAGCAGAGCCCTCGCGTGGTGAAGGGCGCCCAGTTCAACCCAGAACTGGGCGCGAGTCCTGCCCTGCGCCCGGCTGGCAGGCTGTGCACCCGTGGCCGTGCCGTCTGAGCTCTGGGCTTCAGCACTCCAAGTAACTCCGCTTCCGGAGCGATCATGACGGGCAAATGATTCTCCAAAGCGTCCGGTCAGCACCTCCCAGCTGTTCCTATTACAGTCAACACTAACCTCTGGCGCGGCCTCCGTGAATGTTGGTGTTGCATGTGTACCGTCTAGTTACGATTACGCAACCAACGCATGATTGTAATCACCATTCTGACAGACAGCTCACCCGCTGCAGACATTTACAGAAACCGCAGCACTTGAGTCATGGGACAGAACACGGAACGGAGGAACCGTCTGGGCCCTGACGCCTCCCACAACCCGGCAGAGGTGCTTTCTGCGGATCTGGGCCTGGTGCCTGCGGGCTGTCAGCGAGCACCTCTCTGCCCCCACGGGCAGGGGCCTGACTCTGTTCGCCCCCAGCACCGTGTACACTCTGTCCTGCTGTCCTCGCAACGACTGGGAGGCAGGGCTCCCGTTCCACAGGTGCCACCTTCCTTCTACATCTCCTGCCACACCTGTCACAATCCATGTGGCTTAGGCCTAAGCGGCCCATGGACACACCTGTTCCTTCAACCAAACTAAACCAGAAACTAAAACCAAACTGAAAATTGCATTCGGCACTGAAGTGCAGAGCAGCCTGGTTAAGAGACCGATTCTCCCAGGCCCACTGTTGGTGCTGGTCCCTTGGAGGGACGTGGGACTTAGGACGTAGTCAGGGGTGGCAGCAACCCTGAGGACGGCATCCTGGATCGAAGACCCCAGAGACAGGTCCCAGAACCCACAGCAAATGTTTCTCCGCACTCCTGCCTCTCAGGAGGGTAGCAATAATTCAGAGCAGCCAGGCTACGGACAGCATTGAGGCAATTGCTGAGTTTGGGCACTGAAATCAAAGCTGATACTTTTTAACAGCTGAATTTTTTGTGTGACACATTTTGTTACCAAGATTCTAAAGAGAGGTGTTGAAAGGAGGAAGGAGAAAAGACAAGTCAGCGCACGTCCTCTGCACGCCCCTGGCCCTGTGCACCTCACCCTCAGCCGGCCTGGGATGACGGCAGGTGCAGGACACCCCCCAGATCTCCCGGGCAGAGCTCCTGTGCTCCAGCCCGACGGTACAGCTGTGCTCGGGGTGAGGTGCTTGTTCCGGACCGGGTCAGATCCAGGTCGTTCCTCAGGGATCGCCCACCACTGTGGCCAGCAGAGAGCTCAGGACCGTCCCCGACACCTTCCTGCAGAGCACTACAAGGGCTCCGCGTGCCTCTGGTTGGATTCTTGTGGAGGATTTACGGGGAGCCAACCGGAAACAGCCCTTCCCAGTGGGACACAGAGAGCACAGGCCAGGGCACGGGGTGGCCCTGAGAAGCTGCGCCAGCCCTAGGGCTCCCCTGCCTGCGAACGTGGGGCCAGGCGGTGGCTGGAGTCTCCACCTCAGGCCTGGTCTGCCCTGTCACATCTTGCGACATGACAGAACTTTCTCAACAGGAGGGTTCTTAGGCAAAGAGAAACACCGGAACAATCTCCTTGCTAGTTTAAAGGTGCTTCACCTCAATCAGCTCCTAACGCTGCAGAATAGAGAACACCCTCGCTAGTCCCCACCAGGCTGGTGGCCTGTCTGCTCTGTCTCCCTTTCCTCCTCTGACCTAACACCCACAGACCTTCTTGCTAAAATGGTTGCCACTATCATCAAATACTGTCAGAGAGAAACAAAATCTAAAACAAAATACTACCAAGACACACCATCACCTTCACAATGCACCCACACTTCCAGCAGCAATGGCTGACACAGGACGTGGGGACAGGCGTTTCCACATGACTGGGAGGACACCAACTGGTACAGCCACTGGGGATACAACTCAGCCAGGGGACGACACCATGACACAGCCCCCCAGCCCTGGCCGCTGGCCCCAGGGAAACCTGGCCCCAGAGTATACGGGACAAGCCAGGGGCTCCAGCAGGGACAGAGAAGGACACAGACCTTAGGTGCCTTCCCGACACTGCTGACCCCAGAATGACCCTCGCCTGTGCCCCTTCAACCCATAGTCACGCGCTTAAGACTGTGCCTCCCAGAAAAGGCGCACCTAACGGTGCTCCTGCTTTCTCCTCCTCAGTCTCTAAAACAGGCATTGCTTCCTCTGCACAGGGAGGTGCTGTTTGGAGTCCACCAGCAGGATGCGCCTTCATTTATTTTCTTACGGTGCCGCTGAGCACAGAGCCGGCCCCTGCTGCCCAACCTGACTGACGCCCCACAGGGCCCAGCAGGGGCCGGGGCTCAGTTTCTGAACCGGGAAACCCAAAGGCCACCTTGCTGGACATGGTGCACCGGAGACTCAGCCTCAGGCTGATCGTCCAGGAACAACGGGCCCGGCCCATCCTAGCTCACCAGTCAGCAAGCAGAACCGTCTCCATCACGACGTACTTTTCTAGACATGGCTGTCCTTTCCCAGAAGACGGGACCTGTGACTTGGAGGAGCCCATCTCAACGCTAAGATTTAGGTCAAGTCATGAGCTGTGAAGAGCCACGGGGTCAGCCGATGAGAAAGGACGTCTGACCCTAACCAGCAAACGTGCAGATGAATTGGATGATCTCCTACCAAACACACGCTCCCAACGGCAGGGGCCCAATAGGAAGAAGGCCCGGGAGATCCCCAGGTTCTTGCCGCTGACTTACAGGGAGTGGTGTCTGCTTCCTTCTGCTAAAAAGGTCAGAGGTCCCTCCCCCGGGCCAATGAACCGTGGAGGGACAGCTCCCATTCACACCATGCTGCTCCAAGGTAAGAAAAGGGCAAAGGGGGAGAGGAGAGACAGGAGATGTCTTACACAGACTCCATTTCCAGGTCGTCGTCCTCCTGAGAAAGCTGCAGGTAGGGGTTATCTGAAGCTGGGCGGAACTTATACCCGGTGAGCACGAAGAACACCAGTGTGGCCGTTTCATCCAGGAGCTGCCAATGGAAAACACCAGGCAAAGGATGAGCAACACTTCCAGGGCAGCAGTGGAACCGGCCACCTGCCCACCCTGGAGCTGACAGCTGGGGGTACTCTGCTCAGTGCCTGTGCTGACGCCCCAGCGAGGGGCCCAGCCCCAGAGAGCCTTACGCGAGGACCCGAGTCTTCACTGCTGTCTCGTAAGGTCACGACACACCCCAGGTTCCCATCGTGGCTGACAGATCGAGTGTGCACTTTGAGAAAAGTCTCCAACCCACCTAACTAGCAGGTAAACCAGGCTAGTGCACTGCAAAGCAGCTTCGTTACTGGAATGAGAACAATGCGCGCGGAAGTGCAGTCTGGATTCTAAGCTATTCTTGGCCATTTAGCAGAAAACACCCTTCTCGTCTGGGTTTTATTTATACAGAATAACCTTACTCTCTCTGCCCAAGGCTTTCCAAATTGAACACTAAGATCAATAAAGCAATTACTTCCGGATTCTTCATGCCACCCAGCAGCTTCTCCCGGACAGAGAATGTTCACTGCAGACCACAAGAGACAGAAAGTCTCGCTGGCCACGGCCAGACGAACTGTAACAACGTAAGTTACGGCCACAGACACAGATTCGCTGGCACTGCCCCCCACGAGCAGTGTACCTGGTAGAGCCACTTCCACTGGAATGGAACCGCAAACTTCAGGAAAAACGCAATGATCCTGGTGAAGTATATGTAACATACAATCTACAGAAGAGGAAAGAAACAAATAAAATCAAGATACAAATTTGGCAGCACTTTCTCCCAACAATTTGCTTTCACGTTAACTACAAAACAAAACAGAATTACCTGAAGAAAATTGACACTACCAGTCGTAACTCTGGCAGGGAGACTACTCTGCTGGTTATACTTAACAGGATTCCTTCTTGCTCTCTAGGTGACCAAAATATTGGTAACAGCTGCACCCCGGGAAGGACAAACACCCGGTAGGGTTGTTTCTGACTCCTGAGCAACCCCACCCGTCCTACCCACACGGGTAACCCACTGATTTCAATCCCCAATGGGTAATGTTGTTTATTGCCAGGCTCAGAGGAATGTTTTCCAGTAATAATAGCAAAATAAAGCCACACAGGGAAAACGCTGACTTTTAGTCTCTTCGGCAGAAGCTGGGGTGTCCCGGGCCCACACAGAGGAAGTGCCAGTGACACCAAGTCCTCACTAAGGGAGGATGGGCTAAGGACTCAGGCCACTGGCTGATTGAGTGAGACCTGCTCATTGGGACCGGGCAGTGACCAGACTTGCAGGAAAAATGCCCAAATGAGTGTCACGGCCAAAAGCACAGATGGAAGACGACTCAAACTTTTTTTTAGGAGCCAGGAAGCAAACTCTAGAAGACCCATATCTTAAATATTCCAAGACATTATGTTCCTAATAATTTCTAGCAAGTCCTGTCTTTGGTGCTAATGCTTGTATGAACTTTTCATGTTCAAACCACTTTTGCAACCGAGTAAAAAAAAAAGCAAGTCAAAGGACCCTTTAGGCCTAGATAAGACTACAGCAATCAGTGCTCAACTGCTGACCGTGATGACCCAGGACAGGGTGAGGCAGACTGGAGCTATAAAGGGCTTTGTGTTTCTACAACTCTTGTTTTTAAAAATACTAAGCAGTTACCGCTTTTCTGAGGATGGAAAGACAACTTTAAAACTGAACTTCAGCCCTGACTGGCGCAGCTCGGTGGACCGAGTCTGCGAACCAAAGGTGGCTGGTTCGGTTCCCAGTTAGGGCATCTGCCCAGGTGGCCAGCCAGGTCCCTGGTTGGGGGAGAGCAAGAGGCAACCACACTGATGTGTCTCACTCTCTCCTTCTCCCTCCTTCCCCTCTCTCTCCGAGTAAGTAAATACAATCTGAGGAAAGGAAACAAAGAAGCTCTAGCAAGCAGCACCCTCACTGAGCCCCCCATGCAAGGACACAACCTGGCTCCCGGGAGGGAGGCCACCTTCCCGGGACACCCACTCCAAGCCTTCGGAGCCCGCTGGCCCTACTCCTCGCTGACGGCTGCAGGACGGTTTCACTTACCAAGACGTAATAATGTCTGAAAAGCTTCAGCTTGGCTAAGTTAATAGCAGCTGGGGGAAGAGAGAAAAAAATAAGGCGCATTAACTTCTCTCAGCATGAAAGTGGCAGCATTCAGGTGGCCCCCCGACCGAGGCGCCACGGCAAAAGGGTGAGTACCACTGGGACCCTGCGGCCGCAGGCTGGGCTCCAGCCCTGGCTCCAGCGGCTTCCAACTGGCCACAGTGAGTATGCTCACACCACAGACCAGCAGCCACCGCGGACCAGGGCGCCCCCGCCCCCCAAAGCCACCGTTACACATTTCAGCTCTGCCACTGGCTGCCAGGGCAGCGCCCCCACTAGGGCCAGGCTTAGGTGGGTCTGAGAATCCCATCTGGGAACCCTCCCACTAGTTCAGGGTATAAATTCAGTAACGTATGTATATCTTGCAAATTTAAAATTCACTTAGATTTTCACTGCCAGCCCTTTACATACAGCCTCCCTGGCTGTCCCACTGCTCAAGGTCAGGGAACCAGGGTAGCTAACTTCCTGCCACCACCTACGACCATGAAATATTGATGACCACAGAGGGTAGCCTGGCTCCCTCCCCAATTAGCAATCCTTTCATTCATCATAAACCTTTCTGCAAGAGGCAAATTAATTTTGCTTAATAGCATTCAATTACTGGTTCCATTACAGAACGGGCCCATGGGTGGTGGAGGCTCAGATTTCCTCTTCCTCCTGCCGCACAGTGAGCAGGGGACACAGGGTTCCAAGAGAAATTCCTGGAATTCTAAATAACCCTCAAGGTGATTATCGAAGAACAGTCTCTGCACTAATCTCGGGAAACCGATCGCATCGATGGGGTGGGAAGCCCTGATAAGGACGGGCTGCAACGGCCGTTGCGCACGTGATCCGGGAACTCTCGCTCGAGGTGTGCAGACCAGCAGCAGCTGGCCAACCCAGCCGTTTCTTGTAGACTTGCGACCCTTAAAGGCGAGTCCCTGACTCTCAGACACTTTTCACTGGCTCTGACCCTGGGCCAGGCCCCAGGGTGCGGCAGGGACAGAGCCGCCATGGCCCTTGCTGCGGGTGGCTGCTCTTCCTCCGAAAGCCACCCAGCCCAGGGCTGCGTGGCCACTCGCTGTGGTGGAAGTGCGGAGTGCCTGGTGCGCGTGGCAGACGCGGGCACGCCTCCTCATCCAGAGGTGGGAGCGGCTTCGCTGAGGACGAGGTATTAAAGCCAAGAGGTGTGGGGAAACTGAGTTTCCAAGGGTTTAAACTTGGCTCATCTGTTGGTGTGTGTGGCTCCAGCTGCCACGGGCAGTGAGTGGCCAGTGACAGCTGCTCACACCACCCCTGTGGGACCACGGCCCTCCCAGCAAGCAAACCAGCTCTTGAGCACGGAAGTAACAGCACCAATAACAACCATTTAAGTAACAAAAGTGCTTTACAGGTCTCCTCGGAATTTTGCTGGTTGAAATAGATCCTGACTCATGAGATCCTGCCCTTGAAGGTTCACCAAGACCCAGCAGCCCCACAGAAACAGGTGTTGCATTTTTATTCCAATTTCAAGGTGCCACGAGGGGAGGCGCATGGCCACATGCAAGAAATGCTCCCCACCCAGACCAGGGCCCAGGGGTGAGAGGGCCCCAGAGGGGGCGGTGTCTGAGCCCAGGCGGAGCGGGGCCCAGGGGACAGCAAGGGTGGTGAGAACAAGGGAGCAAACGCTGGGGAAAACCAGCATCACCGGGAACCGGAACGAGAGCCGCTCGGTGCGGTGCGGCTGGACCGTGGAAAGGCTGGGAGGCTGGAGCTGGGCCAGTGGAGAGGAGGCCAAGGGCGAGCGAGCGGGCCTCGCTGCCGCCACCAAGGGCCCCCGGAGGAGTGGGAAGCAGGTCCCTGCCTTGACTGCATCTGCGTTTTAGAGCCGCCTCTCTGGAGAATGGGTGGAGCACGCAGAATGGGAGCTCGGCCCCTCTGATGCACGGAGGCCACCCTCCAAAGTGGTGAGGCAGCTCTGCTCACCCCAGCGGTGGCCTCTCAGTGAGCAAGGCTGATCCCGCCTTGCCGACTGGCTGGGGGAGGTGGAAGGACAAGGGATGAAGCTAAGGACCAGTGAGGGTACTTTAGGTGAAGCCTGATGGTCCCCTACCTGTCACAAGGCAAGGACGCAGGAAGGGAGGGGTGACTGAGAAGGCAGAGGACTCTTACAGCGTAGGCAGGGGGTGGGCGGAGCACTGCCCTAACACTTCCCTGCCGTCACACCCACCATCACGTCCCCTCCAGGCCGACTGCAAGGCACGGTGGCAAGGCAGGCCACGAATCGCCCCAGAGATGGACCTGCACACCCACATCCGGGCCCTGTGAGGAACCGTCAGCCCAGCACTGACGTCACGATGTCCCAGAACACGGACAGCCAGCACTGTCTTTGAGGAACGTGAAGCAGAGCTCAAGGCTGTTTCCTGAACCCACATGTCATGACAGAGAACGACGTGCCCGGTCACACGTGAGACGTTTGTTTACGAGATGTTTACAGAACTGTGGGCCACGGGGTCAGCTCCCGGGTCCCACGCGGGTGTCCTGGCTGCGGCTTTGAGCCAAGGCAGGGAGGAAGCTTCCTGGTTGCTACAAGAATCAGGAGGGCGGCAGTGCAGGCCCTGCCTGCCTGAATGTCTTGGGTTCGAATTCCAGCTCGGGCTCCCCAGCTGTGTGACCCAGGTAAGTGTCCACCCTGCCGCAGCCTGTGTACCTGTCAAGAACAGCAATACCCACCAGTGGGGCGCGGGCTGCCAGTGCGCACCGGAGAAACGGCGCATGTCAAGTGTCAGTACACTAAAGCGAACCGTGGCGGATACTGCGCTGGCCTGGCTGCCCCTCCGTGAACCTGAACGGGGCTGTGACCTGGGCGCTGACAGGGAGCCCGGGCGCCCTGCACGCACCATGGGAAGGCAGCCTGTGGCACCGGTAAGAACTGCTCTGGGATGGGAAGCTTTAGCAGCAGAACTCGACAGGCAGTGACGCAGCAGGACACAGCCTGGAATCCCGAACCTCCGTTTTCTTCCAAAAAAGCTCTCCCTGGAGTTCAGAACACTGGCGGCATGCAGTCCACCGGGCCATGTGGGGCCAGGCCCCGGGGAGAAGAAAGCTCCCCAAGTCTGGGCAGGCTATTCCGACCCTACCACGAGGAGCAGCAAATATGGTAAAGGAATGAGCATGGTGAGAGAAAAGTGCCTTGAACGGGAGCCAGGAGCTCAGCTCCAGGCCCTGCACTGGCGTCACTGAGGCGCTAGTGCCTGGCTGGGCAGCTCCTTCTCTACACGGTGTCCTCGCCGGGAGGAGCGTTCTCCTGGCAGTTGGTCTCCCCCAGGGAGAGCTGCATTTAGCACGATGCCCCGGGCCACCCCGGTTGGGAGGATTCTGAAGCGCCTCCCAGGGACCGGGAGGGAGAGCAGCACACCTGCTTTGGGAGCGCCTGCAGCACAGCCGGCTGGGGGCCCTTCCACTTGCGCCCCAGCAGCCAGAGCCCTGATTTGAGCAAGTGCTTTGTACTGGCAGGTGTGGGACTCGGTGTCCCCGAGAGGAAGCGCCACTGAGTCCTGCTCAGGTGCACTGAGGCGGAAAGCGCCCGGCCCTTCCATTGCTTAACGAGCCCCTCCTCTCCCCAGCCCAGCAGCACAGGAGCAAATGTCCCATCCAGAAGGTCGCAGCCCTTCTCAGACTCTTGCCTTTCCTCAAGCGGAAGAGCAGCTCAGCAGGCTGGCAGGCAGCCAGAGCGCTGTCCTCTGTCCCTAGCACACCTCCCTGGTGGTCCTGGTGGCTGCCCACATCCACACAGCAGCTGTGCAAGTCTCCAACAGCCTCCAGAGGGGCGCCACTACCTCTGCCTCGAAGGTGTCGAACCCAGGCCTCAGGAGGTCAGTGGTTACCAAGGTCACACAGCATCTAAATGGAGGAGAAGCCGGTACCCAAACCCAGACAAATCCCCGCAAGGACCGGGCCCTGAACGCCCACACTTTGCACCACGAGAAAGGCAACCCACAGCTCTGTAATCCACCGGCTGCTCAGGGAGGCGTGACCGGGGCTCGCGGTGCCAGGCCACCAATGCCCAGAAGCTGCCAAGCGATCCATCTTGAGGAGTTAATCCTAAATGACTTACGGGACACAGACAAAGGCCCACAGCAGCCACTTAGAGGGTAAAAAATTTCCAAACAGTCCTTCCCTGGTCTAAAGCCTCGAGGCCTAAAAACATCCCTGTCTACCCACCATCCTTCCCTCCTGCTCCCTCTAGCCCCACTGTGGAGGGACGTCCGAGCCCCACACGGCATGGGAGACGCGGACGGTGCATCTCGCTGTAAGAAGAATACCTACCAAGTAAGAAGCGCCAGAGGCACCGTGTCTACCACCTCATCAAGGCCACCCTTGGAAGGAGCCCTCGTCGCTGCCCACGCGCAGGTGGCAATGAAGAAACAACACAGCCGCCCTGAGCCGACTAAGGTGCCGGCGGGGTCACGCCTGCGTCTGCAGCGTCTGTACAAACGGCTACAGCGGAAGAGGCTGGAGGAACTGTTAGGGGAGCAGCGATGAGCAACAGCTGCGCTGACACACACTTAGGGCCGCGGCGGCGCGAGCGGAGCCCCTGCTCCAGAAACGCACCCCTGGCCGGTCGCCATGTGCTTCTGGGCCTTTGAAGCGCACTCGCTAATGGCGAGTCACTCAGAACACGAGCACAGAGGGAAAAGGTCATCGGGCCAGAAACTGGATTCACCGTGCAGCACATGTGGCCACGTGGGCCTCCCGGGCAGTGGCCCCGTGGAAGGGCCACGCACCAGCGCAGGCTCCAGGGCAGCACTGGGCAGCCCATGGGGACAGGCGCTCACTGCGGCACCGCCGGAGGGTCAGCCTGCGCGACACTCAATCACACTTCCTCTCAGGGGACACAGCGTAGCAGTGACTCCGATGGCAGGACCTGACAGGCCAGTGTGTGGCAAAAGGGACAGTGGGCAGCATCATCCTGAGTATTTCCCTCCTGGTTTGTCCCACCAGGTGACAGCATGGGACCCCTACACAGAGGGCGGACCTGAGACCAGGGAGCCACCGCACACTGAGGCCCTCCACCAGCCTCTGGGTGGCGGGCTGTTAGGAAAGCTCCCGTTTCTCGTCAACAAATACCCTTGAGAAGGGGACAGCACAGGTTAGAACAGGGGTGTCGTCTTGATTCACGAGCTTTCACGGAGTTGATGGAGGCCATGGAATGCGTTCAGGCTAATCCACAAATGCAGGTTTCAGTCCACACTTTGAAAACTGGTTGTATTGGGGGCACTTCCAGAGTCGGGGCGGAAGGCCCAAGTCTGCCCTGTGGGGGACTCACAGGAGCGGCACTCGCACACCCCATCCTGCCCTTGGGGGGAAGGCGGGGTGGGGAGGGACCCGTGCACTCAGGACCGCAGCCAGGCCGTGCAGCAGGGCTGAGTGGCCCGTGGCCGATGGCTGCTTGTTCCAGGACACTGTGGCTGACCCTGTCAGCCCCTCAGCCCAACACAGAGAAATAAACAAAACCCAAATACGCCCCCTGAAAGCTGCGTGTAGCCGCGGACGCAGGGACAATGCCGCCTGGCGTCTCCCCCGCCTGCAACGAGTCGGCCTGGCCTGCACTCGCACCGAGTCAGCAGGTCAGTGTCAAGGCCGTGCAACGAGTCAGTGGAATAAGGAGCCTAAGAGCAGGTTCCGGGCAGCAAACTACTTCTGAGTCCAGGAGGAGACATTACTGCCCACGGTGTCAACTTTGCCAACTGCCTCTAGGACAGGCTACACCTCGGGAGGGCAGACTTGGGCCTTCCGCCCCGACTCTGGAAGTGCCCCCAATACAACCAGTTTTCAAAATGTGGACTGAAACCTGCATTTGTGGATTAGCCTGAACGCATTCCATGGCCTCCATCAACTCCGTGAAAGCTCGTGAATCAAGATGACACCCCTGTTCTAACCTGTGCTGTCCCCTTCTCAAGGGTATTTGTTGACGAGAAACGGGAGCTTTCCTAACAGCCTGCCACCCAGAGGCTGGTGGAGGAGGGCCTCAGTGTGCGGTGGCTCCCTGGTCTCAGGTCCGCCCTCTGTGCAGAGGTCCTATGCTGTCACCTGGTGGGACAAACCAGGAACTGCCGCGTGTGCCTGCATTGATGACCCAGACACTCCAGTTCCATCAAGTTTCTCCACATTACAGACGCTGGGGGACAGTGAAGGCCCCACCCGGCGCTTCGCCTGCTCTCCAGCTCAGCCCACCAGGGATTTTCTAGGTCCTCAGTTAAGGCTCAGCCCCTGGAGGAGCAGATGGTCACAGAGACAGCTGTCCCCAAGCCCTCGGCAGGCAAGGGGGAGAAGGCACAGAGACGGCCAGAATGGGGGAGTAGGTGACGCAGGGTAGGGAGCATTCACAAAACAGGAATAGTGGAGCCAAGAAGAAGGTACAAAAAATACTTATCAACCAGAAAACACGGCTGCTGGGATTCTCTGAAACATTTTCAGCCAAACACAAAACAAATCCAAAAATAATGAAATAATATTGAAGTGTAAGATGAAAACACTGCCTCACCTCACAATATAATTAGAGACCTACTCGTTAAGTTATAATAATAAGAGATCTTACAATGTGCATTGAAGACGACAACAAAAAGACTGGCACATCTCCAAACTATTTTTCCTAGAAGGTAGGTTTTTTCTTCTTTGGAGTTTTTTATTTGTGGCAATCTGCTTTAATAAATTCTGTTGTTTCAGTTTTTGCAGTTTTCCTTCACCCCTTCCTGAGAACAGGAGGGCTGCAGCGCGCAGGAAGGCTACGGAGCCAGGCTGTACGCAGGAGGCTTCTGGAGTGGGCCTTGGGAGACAGGACCCCCGTCCTGGGCAGGACCCTCACACACCAGGCTGCCCCAGCAAGGGTTCCCTGGGCCTGCCAGCAGGCACCGCAATGGGAGCGACCACGGGCCCAAACCAGGGGCAGCCTCCATGCGGTGCTCCAAACAGCCCTGGGAGCGGGGCCTTGGAGTCGGGTGAGTTCACTTTAAAGAAAGTATTGCGTAGCAACTATAAAATAAGATTGGTGCCTGCTAATTTCTAAATATTCTGAACTGAATCCACTCTACTTCCATAATCAGAAAACATATCAGTAAGGAAACATGTTTAACAACCATAGAAGAATATTTGCCTCAAGAACACTGCTGCCAGCACTGAGAGTAGCGTTCAGGGCCAGAGGCGGCCCTTGGGGGCACTGCCCTGCCCACCCGCGGTCTGCAGCCCCGGCGCAGGCCCTCCTGCAGTCGTGGACTTGACTCGAACGAGCCCAGGGACACAAGGAACATTTTCTCTGTGCCTTCTTTTCTGACTTAGGAGGCACGGTTAGAAAATCAAGGGGATTCAAAAAAGGGTTTTATTGGCACACCCATTTAAAAGTCCAAGTTTTAGAGCTTCTTTCTGGCAGCAGCAGGCTTGCTTTAAATGAATACCAACACGTCTATTTTGAAAGTGTGTTAAATCAGCAGGGACGGATGCCTTACACACAGCCACCCCCAGCCCTGAGACCTCCTGTTCTCACAGTGGAGTGTTAGCTGGTCCTTCTAAGACCAGTTTCCCTCCCTGACTCTGTTTGAGAAGGTGTAAGTCACGCTCCCCAGTGAACGCCAGGAACCATTCTGTAACAAGCAGCAGCCACCCCCAAGCCACCTTATACAGCAGGTCTGTGTTCACCACCTGCCTCTCCACCAAACCACCCCTGTCGCTCTCCCCAAGCCCCCGGCCCTGCCCCCACCCCCTGGAGGCACACCAGCCCCTTCCACCTCCCAGCAGAGCCCAGGCAACCAGCACGAAGGAGCAGAGGGAACTTGCCTTTTCCATCTGTAGCGGAGGCTTCTTGTAAATGCCTGATTGACCTGAAGATAAATATACGGAGAACAAAAGGTCAGCTAACCAATTTGCATTCCTCTCCCCGTCCAGGGCTAGTGATTTGAGGCCTTGAGTTCCCCAATTATTTATGTAAAGGGTTAGACTAGGAATTTTAGCCACCTTGTCTGGCCACATGGCCTTTAGTGATCAACACTTCGGTTTGGATGGTGGGCAGGCCTGAAAGTTAACGGTGCCCCCTGCCGACCAAAGACAGTCCGGCAGGGCCTGGACTAGAGGAGAAGACAAAAAAAACAAACGCTCCTGACCTCCCTGAGCTCCCATTCCGGAGCTCCCGCCTCGGCCCCCACCCAACACTACGTGCAGCTACTCTGAGCCCACCTGCTCCCTGGAAAGAAGAGACCCCGCGCAGCTGCAGGCAGACCTGAGTCTAGGCCTAGGCGGGGTGAACACATGGCTTCATGAGGACAAGTCTTTCACTGACCAGGGATTTACAACTTTGCTGAAAAACGCAGGCCTCCAGGGAGTCTCTTTTCTGACTGGGGTGTGTGCTGGTAACTAACGACCCTCGTTACAGTGTAGGCAGGAGAAATTCATGTTATTAAAGAAGCCGCAGTGGAAGAGTTCTAGGTAGAGTTCAAAGGCACCGAGGGAAAAAACTGTCCGTAAGGACAGGCCCAGCACAGGCAGCCGTGGGACGGGGAGAGGGTCCCACCTGGCTGAGGTCCTAACACATCCAGCACTCCCGCCCTGACCGTGAATGAGTCACTTCTCCTAACCTGCCCCCCGCTGCCAATGAGGGACAATTGAAGGAGTAAAGCAGGAGAGCTGGCTGAACTGGAATGTCCTTTTGTTTTTGTTCAAAGATGTAGTCGTTTTTCATTAGGGTGCTCAAAAATGACTGATTTCAGGCTCAGCCTTTAAAAATAAATGCTTTTAGGTAACAAACATTTAACAAAATGTCTTTTTTTAAAATTAGAACTTAAACACAATGGCCAACATTGAAGGGAGTGAAAGGGCCTTGGTCCCCTTGGCATCCTCCACTCAGGAGCCCTTGGTCACAAATAAGCAGGATGGCAGCGCCGCTGGCACAGTACAACCGGGGACACAGAGGTGTGCTCCTGAGCGTCCGCCAGGTGTCTGTGCCGGTTACAGCCACCGAGCAGATGGGCTGGCAGGACAGTCGCACCCTACGTATGGGCACCACTAGGAGCTCACCGCATCTTCACATCTACTGGCAAGTTCTCCAACTCATCTCGAGTCTCCGGACCACCTACGACCTCTCCAGATACTGTGCATTTCATGTCCAAAGACGGCTGCTTCTTCAATCACCTCGCCAGTACTTGGTTTTCTCATTTTACAGCAAGTTTCAGAATATTTATCTTAAAGAATCTGGCCACTTGGCATGTGCTTGCTAGTGTTGTGATGAACAAGTGGCAAGAAGTGACCATTTGTAGCTAACGGGGGTCTGGGCATCCTCAGACCCACTGAGTGACAGCTGTGAGTAGTCTGACTCAGTTCCCTAACAAAAGCCTGCTCTTTCTTCTTCTTCTTCCAAACAATGTAATGCATTTCTTTGAGCCAAACTGATGACATATGCTGGGAAACACAATCCCAAACGTTCCCAGGATGCACTTCCCAAATGAAGACAACGCTGGTCATCCGTCACAGAGGCCTGAGTTTACCTGCTCCCGGGCAGGATGTGAGGAGGCTGCAGAGATTAAACACCTGGTTCGGCCCTGGCTGGTGTGGCTCTGGGGAATGCGCACTGGCCCGCGGATCGCGGCCGCAGGTTCAATCCCCGTCAGGCACAGGCCTGGGCTGGGGGCCAGGCCCCACACTGGGGTGTTTGAGAGGCAACCAATCCGTGTATTTCTTACACACCGATGTTTCTCTTTCTCTCTTTCTCCCTCCCTTTTCTCCCTAAAGATCTTATTTTAAAAAATCCTGTTTGTACTCTTCTCTGCTGCACACGTACATGCGTGATGTATGATGGAATGAAGGGTAAGAGTGAATCTAATTGGCTGGAATGTGGATTACACTCCATTAGTACCATATTCTAAATAGGATAAGTAAATAACCAACAAACCCAAGATCCTCAAAAAATATTAATGTAAGTACACGGGGTGTTGCAATGTGGAACACCTCATTTCTCATAGAAAGCAGGTAAATCTATTTTTTTAAAGTTTATTCCAAAAGAATTCATTGCTTTCATGCAGCCCTGGACCCAGATGATTAACATGGGAGTGTGTGACTTCCACTAGCCTTTCCCAAAGGCACTGACACTTCTTTACAAACTGTGCAGGTAAAGCCTGCCATTCCCAGGAGTAAAGCAAACTGTTCTGAAGACAGCTAAAAGGTTTACGGCTGGGAACGACCACTAGTTTTATCTTAATGTACTTCATTTCTCAACCTTGGTGAGAAAAGCCTATTTATGGGATTTTCAACTCCCCTCCCAGCCTGTGGATTTTACCTTAACGCTCTTACCTGCGGAATCTCCTGTTATCTAAACTGCACCACAAGCCAGCCTGGTGCCAGACCCACTCTATCAGAATCCATGGGGACCCGAGTGATTCAGGGCAGTCTGGGACCCAGGAAGCTGTGTTTTTGACACAAGTGTCCTGCGTGATTCCCAGGTTGGGGACGGCTGACTAACTGCAGGCTAGCAGACAAGCCCTGTGGGCCCTGCCTCCTCCCCGCCCCCTCCCTGCCAACAACCCCGGACTCCCCCGCGGCACTCACCACACCACAGGGAAGAGGATGGCCCCACAGCACAGCAGGTCGACCAGGAACAGGGAGTCCTTCCACAAGCCGTACTCCGTGGTCCCCTCCTCGGTGGACTCGATGATGATGTAGGCCACGTTGGCCAGGACCTGCAGGACACGAGGAGCTGCTGAGGCCCCCAAGCTCAGCGGACTCCCACAGCAGCAGCTCCAAAAGGAGCCTTTCGGCCCCCAACCTACGGCCACAGCAGTACCCCCATCTTCCTCCCACCACGGTGGAGCCTGAGCCCTTGCTGAGCTGCGGCCACTCTGACCAGCAGAGCTCAAGGGAACGACGCCACGTGGTTTCCGAGGTAGGTCAGACAAAGGACGCAGCCTCTGCCTGGCCCTCTCGGGAAGCGCCTTCGGAGTGCTGGGCCTCCTTGTAGGAAATCCGGCTGCCCCGAAACGGCCATGCTGGAGAGACCAGGCAGAGACCAGAGACAGAGAGGGAGGCCGGGAAAGAGAGGGGGAGGAAGGGGAAAGAGACAGAGATGCCCAGGGAGCCGCAGCTGCGCCCGCCCATCGGACCCAGCCTTCCCCCATGGCTGGCTGTACCTGCAGTCACACCCACCCGTTAAGCTACTCCCGCATCCTGACCCACAGCTGTGAGAAGAACGAACAGCTGTTTTAGGCCACTAAGTCTCAGGGTGACTGGCTGCTCAGCAGCGGCTACCAGGACACTTGGCTTTGGGCGCCACAGTGTCACCCAGGCGCTGCGCTTCCCTGCCTGGGTAGCCACGTGTGATTCCTCAGGTCCAAGCTCTCTCTGCACGGGCACCTGGGCTTCCCAGTGACAACGGCCCTTCCAAGTGCCAGGTAGTCTCATCAGAGGCCAGGGCGGCTCTCAGCCAGTGGCTGAGGGCCCCATGGCCCTCCCGGGACCGACTCACGCCAGTCCTCTGCCCAGGCCCCCGCTCCGCTCCTGCCTCGAGGCTGGTCTGCGCTGTGCGCTTCTCTCCACTGCGTGAAGGCCCCACTTTGCATGCTCAGTCCTGCCATCGGCCCTCGGAGGGTCACAGGTTTGCCGCCGGCTGCACTGTGGCGGCTGCATCTGCACAGCTGGCCCTGCTCGCGGGAGGGAAATGCCTCCGACACTCCGGGAGCCACCGCGGGCTGCGGGGACTGTAACTCTGCCTGCCTGCCGCCTGCAGCACTGGCCCTCCGCCCCAACAAAGCATGGAGCCCGCGGGCTGCTGCTCTGTCCCCCGTGCTCCTGCCCGGGGCTTCTCAGCCAAGCTCCACCTGCGCCGTCTCCGGCCGGGCTTCGGGGCTCCTGCTGGGGCCCAGCTCACTGAACCGCCTGCACCCGGGCTCCGTCCACGAAGATGAAGTGCAAACAGGCTTTCACAGCTAAACTGGAAACTGCGTCTTGTCCTCAGTTTACACTCAACACGAGCGACAAGGCACCCGGGGTGCCGCTGTGGAACACCCAGCAACATTCCCGAGACCCCGTTCTGTACCCCCTCGCTCCTCCTCAGGAGCGGGCAGCGGCTCCTCGCGGCCAGAGGGGAGCAGGGTGAACTTCCCAGGCCGACGCTGGTCCCTGGGCTGAGACACGCGTGCCTTCCTTCCATTGGGTTTGTAGAGGCCCCTTTCCTCCGAGACTCGCCATGTACCCCTGACGCCGCCCCTCCAGAGGGACAACAGTGGGCAGCTGGCAAGGCTGCCGCCGCCACACTGCAATTCAGGCCACGGGAGGAAGTTCACACTGACGGGGTGGCAGCAGCCCCTGGAGGGAGAGGGACCCAGGGAGCCGTGCGGCCAGCCAAGGGGCTCTGGTGGCCCCACACCCGGACCTGGAGAGCTCCTCAGCACCTCTGTTCATCCAACAGCACGTGCCATGCTGCTGCCACCCCCGCCTCTGCCAGCCTCCTTCCCTGGGCGTCCGGCGAGGCCAGCTCCACAGCGCCCTCTAGAGCACTCGAGCGGGCGGCTGGTCTCCATGGAAACCTTGGGCAACGGGCCTGCACCACCTGCCTGGCACCCGCATCCCCCAGTGCTGGATGGGAAGGTGCGGCCAACGCTGCCAGCACGCCAGCACGCGAGCTCGGTGGCTGCTCTGGGTGCCCCGGGAGCTGTCCTCCTCTGTCCCGCACTTGCCACGTGCACACTGTGTTCCCAATGAGGCTGGTGCATGAGGAGAACGGGCGAACAGAGGCACTTTGTCCGGCAGGGCAGAGGAGCCAGGCCCGCCCGCCAGGACCACTCCGTCTACGATGAGGCTCACCGTCCCGGCACTGCCTCCTATGAGACTCGCGTGTTATCAGACAGCGGTCCTCTCCTGAGGGGTCACAGCCTTGGAAGGCTGGCCTCATCCGGGGCCCACACACAGGAAGGGTTTAATACACGTTTGTCCCTGAGGTGTGCTTGATATTCTACCTTTTGGAAACTGGCGCCATGCAGAGTTTCAAAAGAGTTTGCGAATAAAATCTCTACGAACCTGAGCTCCTTTGCCCAGAGGGCTGCCCGGCTGCAGGGCAGTCAGGCAGAGAGGAGGGCAGCCGTGCCCGGCTCTCAGCAGCCTCTGCTCGGTGCAGGGAGGCGCTGCCGGTTTCAGACGACTGGCAGCCAGGCGCCTCCCAGCACTGCGGCCACGGCCCAGGCCCGCCAGAAAGGTGGCAGCGCTGGGCTGCTGGTGCCGAGCCAGGGCCAGAGCCAGAGCCAGTGGGATGAGTGTCCCTTTACCTGGAGGGGGATGACAATCATGAAGATCTTTTTGTCTTTATCAGAAAGGATGTGCTTAATGAAAGCCCAGCCAGTGCCAATGAGCGCGATGGTGATGAACAGCAGTGCCCCTTTCAAACTGGAAAAGAAAACAGTGAACACACACAAATGCGCTTCTTCAGACTCGCCCTGCCGCTTAGATTCTAGAGCTCATTCTACGGTCTCACATGCTTGTAAAAGATAGGGGGCCAAACCCAGGAGGCGCATCCTAAGTGAGCAACACCCCGTCCAAGCACACACTGTTAGCTGGGTCCCCCACTACCTGAGTGGCCAGGTCCCCCAGGAGGCAGCCCCTCCCAGGGCACGTCAACAGCCCGGAACACTCAGGCTGGACAGCTACCTGGACACCACACACCTCTGGCGGGGCAGGAACCCAGACAGGAGGGTGGGGCCTGTCACCCTGGGGCAGGTGGCTTCCTGCCACGCTTCCCCAACACCGCCTGCGTGTCACTTCACAGCATGCGCACGTGGCGCGTCACCTGTATACTTACAGGTGGGTGATGTAGTACACGACCGCCCAGCCTTCGATGGGGAAACCCTGGGAGGAGATGTAGTGGTAGTCGATCTGCAACCAAAACAGGCGATTCAGAGAGGTCAGCAACCAGCACCGCTGCACGCAGTCACCCCGGAAATGCCACCAGAGGCCCCACGGGGGCGGGTGTGTCATGACTCACTCAGCAGTTCCCGATGAAGCATGTGAGTGCACTGACAATTCCAGGGCAGGTTCCAGTGTCCCCGCCATGCGGCCCAGGCCCCTCTCCTAAGTCAGGTGATTCACCCGGCAAATGGCTGCCCAGTGTTCTTTCAAACTTCCAAGGCCCAAATGTCACCGGTTTCTTTCAGTATCTAACCAGGAACTTGATCTTTACCTTTCAGATCCCAGCTCACTTAAGTTGATCAGCCACTCAGTTAAAAAAAAAAATCTATGTGGAATCACCTAGCTTAGAAAAACCGTTTTCTTTTTTAAAAAAATCTGTAAACTTAGAGCTACCTGAAGCTACCAACTCATTTTAATTAAAGGGGCAAGTTTCAGTAGCGCACCTAAAATGCTTTCTGGCTCAACTTAAAGGTGATACAAATTTCTTTGGGACCTTTCACTCTGTTACAAATGGCTACCGAGAGAGTAAAGAGATTCAAGGATCCTATCAGTCATTATCTACATAGTTCCAGAAAAAACCTTTAACTCAGATCCTAATAAGAAGTTATCCAAGCCCTGGCCCAGTAGCTCAACTGGCTGGAGCATCATCCTGCTACCCCAAGGTTATAGGTTCGATCCCCAGTCGGAGCACCTGTAAGAACCCCCCTGCAATGAGTACATAAATAGGTGCAACAACAAATTGTTTTCTCCCTCCTCTTCCTTCTCTTTCTAAAATCAATTAAACATGTTAAAAAAAGAGAAAGCAGGCAAATAATTGTCATTTCCTGAGGCTGTAACTGGGTACAGCATCTCTTTTTCCGTGGCAACATTCTGCCATGCAGAAGGAGGGCACCGGTCTGGAGGCTGGCAAGCCAGGCGCCCTGCAGGCCCACCCATTGCAGAATTGGGGGCCTCACTCCGAGGCAGACCCACATCCACACGCATCAGGATGAAACCTGAGCTTCAGCTCAGTTTTATGCCTCAATCTGCACAGCGTCAACTTTCTTTCAAAGAAGTGTGCTCATAATGAACTTCAAATCAAAGGGAAACAAGAGGGACTGTTTGAGGAAAAAGAAAGGCGTCCTGGAACCACCTAAGCAGGCGTTGCTGTAACCTCAGGAAATGGCCCACACCGACCAAACAAGAACAAGCTGTACTCCAGATCTGCTCAAGTCTGCGGCTGTTAGCAGAAGGTGCCAGGGTCCGAGGGGCTGTGACACTTTCTGCCCACAACCAGACCCCACCCCCAGGTTAAAGGAGGCTTCATGAAAACAGCATTCTAACATCGCTGATTTCCCATGGGTCCACCCCACTCTTTTAATGCTATACAATGCATTGCATAGCACTTCATAAAATGACCCCAAGTACTGATACGTACTGCATGAAATACCAGAGAGAGAGACTTGGTGAAAGGAAGGGCTGCCATCAACCAGTGGATTTTAAATACCTCGGTCCTGTAAAGACAGAAAGAAGAGTGAAAAAAATATTCCGTTCTCCTAAAGGACAGCCAATACTCTAGGCATCGGACTTATTTACAAGGAGGCAATAAGTAAAATCTAAGCAAACCACAAACACAAAAGCTTTATGAAAAAGTAGATTTCGTCAGTAGAAAAGGTCCTGAGTGGAGTCCCATGGGCCCCTCCACCATCGAAGTCCACGCTTCGAATGGAACTGAGTCCCGCACTACGGCGTGATCAGTTCTGCATTCTGTGCCCTGAAAACCTACACAGGTTCCCCGCCACCAGAAACCACCCAGGAGAGGCGGCAGAAGAGTGAGCGGTTGGAACTACAGACACATGGAAGTCCTGGGAGGCAGAGGTGAGCAGGCTCAGCTGAGGGGAAACATGCAGGCCAGGCTGGCAGGTGGGAGCCAGGCGACAGGGATGGCTGTGCCCCCTTCTTCCCATCATGCTGGCGGCTGACAACCACACCAGGCTAGGGGACCCAGCACCCAACCCCACCACACTCACTCAGGTAACTGCCCACCTTTGGGCTGCTGGGTATTAACCCCTCAACCCCTTTCCCAGCTCACCCCAGCACTTAACCTAACAGGGTGCACAGACCATCATGGAGAAGCGTGGAAACTGTTCGAGTACAATGACTTGAGTAGGTGCCACAGAGGCAACTCCTGCTCTCAGAGAGCAGGACATTCTGCAAAGCCAGGGCACTAAAACACGGGGGTGGGGCAGCACCAGCTAACTTAATTGACAGAACCAGCGTTGCTATGTGAAAAATGATCAGCACAGCATCTACAGGTAGTACAGTTTAAAAAGTTAAAACTACATGCAATGTCAATAAACATCACTAAAGGGCACAAACACCCAAGAACATGCGTGAAATGCATCTGAGTGGCCAGGAAGGAATGAGGCGGTTGAAGGGCCTGGAACTGGAAGGCAAGGTGTCCTCCCAGGCACCTATTTGCAGCCAAACGAAAGGAAGTTGGGCCAGAGCCATCTGCCCCTGGAGATACAGTGAGGCTCCCCCACAGGACCTCGGCCTGCTACCAGCAGGGCTCACACACACACCCAGCCACCCACTGGCATCTAGTTACACCCTCCCTGCTGGGGGGGCGGTGATGGAAGAACAAGGCCCTGAGGCCACCCTGAAGGGGCTCCAATGCTGGTCCTGCCCTGAGGACCTTCTTCTCTTAAACCTCAGCAGCCTCTTCTAAAATGCGGCAACACCCACCGACTTCAGGAGCCGTCGGAAGATGAGCTGAGACGAAAACCCCGAGTGCCTGACTGGACGACCAGCTGCCCAATTCCCCCCACATGCCCAGGACCACCCCACATGCCCCCCCGCCCTGACCATGTGCTGGGGCGCCGGGACCCACGAGAGAACGCACGGAGCGCAGAGGGCCACCTCTGCGCAGTGAGAAGACCTGACTCCAGCCACAGCCCCCACTTCCCCTCTCACGGCCTCAGTAAATAAACTGGGGCCAAGGTCTCCCCGTTCCTTCCCGCTGAAGGGGCTGCGGGCCTCGGAAATGCCGCAGCAGCCCCGGAGCCACAGCCCATCCACAACTAGAATTTCCAACCTTGCACACACGGCTGTGAGGCTGACCATGGGAAACGGGGTGGGGGGAGGGCCCAGCACGCACAATTTCCGCCTACATACTACATACTTCAACAGGAAGTTTGAAACACGCTGTACAAAATTGGTCAGCCCCATTTAGCCAACCACAGGATGACACTGCTACCACCCAGGCAGCAGCCACTGTCCCCACACTCTCACCCAGGCAGCGAGGCCCTGAAGAACAAGGAGCCCCTGTGGTCAGGCAGAGCCCTGCACTGTGTTGTCTTCACTGGAAACACCGAGGTCACACCTTTCATCTTGCCTGTCTATCACTGCAACACTTGGGTTTGCCGTTTAAAAAGAGCCGGGGGAGTGAGCCAACCCTGAGGTGAGGGAGGCCCCTGCCCCATCTCCCCGGTCTTGGGAAGATGCCCTGGGGGAGCAGGAGGGCTGGTGCCAGCAGAGGGCAGGACACTGCGCCTCCCGGCTCCCGCCACTCGAAGGACCCCAGGAAGTGGTACGTTACCTTCGTTTCCGAAGGATGTGAATCCAGATGGTCCCAGACAGGAAGAAGAAGAAGGCCATAGAAATGTACAATTTAGGGAGAGGAATTTCCCCTGCTGAGAGGTAGCTGTCAGGGTTCTTCTCTATGATCTCAATCTGAAACCAACATGAAATAACGTTTACTTCGTAGGAACACATCAGTCCACGTTCAGCAACGTGCACTCCTAGCTGCCTGCCTACGCGTAAGGAGGCGAGTGCCAGCAGGTGGCAGGCGTACACACACCCTCATCGCCTCTGCCTTCTTGTTTACAAGTCACAGAAATAAGTGTTTCACGCACAGCTGACAAAACTCACGTAGGACAGTCTCCATATGGTACTCACATCAAGGCTGAATGAAAACTTGTCATTAGACTGAACTTTAGGTCCAAGGCATTTATGAAAATAAAGACTGTAGAGGCCTTCTTGGTCACTGGTGCTGACGTTAAAAGAAAACTGAAAGTGAAAAAGAAAAAAAGTAAATCCTCAGGTAAATTCCTAAGTCTTAGAAAGAAATCACAAATACTATTATGAAAAGAAAAAACAAACTACTAAAAATAATCAAATTCTCCCACAGCAGCGTTTAAACAGATGTCCTCTTTTTCTGTAACTCCCTCCCAATGTTACGGCAACTCTCAAGCTAACAGAAGAGTGGACACAATTACACGGTGAATCCTGTGAAGTTAACCCCCTGGCCTCTGCAATGAGCCTTGTGCCGTCCTGGTGTGAGTACACATACCTACACCAGGGATGGGTTCGGCAGAGAAAACCTTGGATGAAGTTATCTAGTTTCCCAAGCAACGTATGTTATTTTGCTCTTAAGGTAAAAAATACTGCTGGAAAAGGGGGTTCATTTGATACCTGACAAGGTGAACAACCAATATTCCCTCGTTAACATTAATAGCTGTGATCTTAAACAACAAGTAATAGATGCTACATTTTCTACGCAGGCGTTTTCCTATGTTTTTCGTATATTTTATGTGTTCAAATGAAGTTGAATGTAAACCAGAAGACGTTATACATATTCGATCACAGAAGTGACTCTTTGGTCTGTTCTAGAAAACATTTTACTATTAAGCCTAAAGCAGGTTGGTTAGAGCTACTACATTAAAGGTCTGTCCAGAAGCTATCCAGCCATGTAATATAAAAAGCAGACATACTTACTGAAGATACAAGAAACACTGTACAAGGACAATGATGACTCAGTCCTCTTGGGACCTCACATGCTTCCCTCAATCACATCACCTGTCCATCATAATTTCCTGAATCTCATCCATGGTCTGAAATCTCTTCCCTTTCAAATGTGCTTTTAGTTTTGGGAAAAGCCAGATGTCATAGAGGACAATAAATCTGGGCTACTGGGGGGCTGAGTCACGTGGGTGATTTGATGTTTCTCCAAAACACTCTGCATGAGATGTGATGCATGAGCGGGCACGTTATTGTGATGAAGCTGCCCGTCACCAGCTGCCCGTAGCTGCGGCCTCCTGACCATCTGAATAGTTCCGAGGAGGAAACAAGCTTAAAGCAAGGTTCCATGCAGATTTGCTGCTCCACTCGCTCAGTCATTTGCATGTGACGGCCACACAGCAGACACACACTCAATAGCATCCACCGCCCCACTGACTAGTACAGTGCAGCCATCATTGTTCACACATGAGCATTCCAGTCCATGCTTCTTGGCGGACAGGTTACATGAGTGTCACGCAAACCGTTCTCATTATATTAGGAATGCCTGGACTACTTCTGTACAGACCTCATACACAAACGGGAAACTAGAAAGGAAGGCAAGGACATGATCCTAACACTGGTCATGGTCCAGGTAACACTAGAGCTGGGGTGGGACACAGGAGTTTTGGGGTGCTCCCATTGTTCCGTCTCTCATTACAGGTGATGCTTACAAAGGTGACTACTTACAACTACCCTCAACAAGGGTACTAACACTCTTCTGTATACGTACTATACACCTTACAATTGAACAGGAAGGGGGATGGGGAGGGAAAGAGACTTCTGACAAGAAGATAAAATAAAAGGCCAACCCTGGCTGGTACAGCTCAGTGGATAAGGCGCTGACCTGCAAGCCCAAAGGTCGCTGGTTCGATTCCCAGCCAGGGCACATAACCAGGTTGCAAGCCAGGTCTCCAGCCAGGTCTGTAGCTGGTGGAAGGTGAAAGGCAACCATACATTAATGTCTCTCTCCCTTCCCCTCAAAAACAAATAAAATCTTTTAAATACGTATAAATAAATAAAAGGCCAAGGATGTTCAGGTTGAAATTACTGATATTAAACCATGTCCCAAAATCCTCCTTGTAAATATGAGATGTGTAGCCAAAGAAAGAAAACGTTTTAAAACAGTAACTTAGTTCTCAGAGTAAGACTCATACAAAGTTTCAAGAATTATTTAAAAAGAAAATAAAATCATTAAGGAGATCAGAGTAGGACCCTGACTTTAGAGAAGGAAATTAAAAAAAAATAATAATAAAGCAGAAGTGTACACTTTAGAGATGGAATTAAGCTGTGACAGCCCCTTTCCTTCCTGGGGATCAACAACCAGCCCTGTTCTACGGGTGGAGCAGAAAGGCGCAGCATGACTGCACTGTCCAGAGGGAGGACATGTGAGGTAGAAGAACAAGGAGTCATATGCAGCCTCCTTTCCAAGGAGGAGAAGCCAGACAAAGGCACGCTGTTCGGGCCCTGCCTGCTTCATACCTCCCCAGGACCCCGAGAACTGGCCCCTTCAGCCGATCAGCACATATGCTGCTCCTCCCAACACGCACCTGGACACAGAGCAACATAACTGACAGATGAGTGCATCCCCACACTGTGTTTCTTTGGTAGCCATTTTTAACAAGGCTTTTAAAATTAACATTCAAAACACTATTAACAAGCATTTTAAAGTGTGGGAAAAAAGAGAAAAGTACCTTTGTATTTTCTTAAGGAGGTGGTAAAGTAAAGTAGTTAAATACATAGGCCTTGGAGTCAGAAAAACCTGGGTTTGAACCCTCCCCTTAGGCAATTACTTAACCTCTCCAGACTCAGTTTCCTCATCTGTAAAAGGGGAATAATAACAGTACCTACTTCAAAGAGCTGCGGAGGATGAGCTGAGATAATGATGACATACAAGTACTTAGTGCAATACCTGGCACTCGCTCACTCATCTCCACAGTTAGTCATGGAAAGCCATCACCACGGGCTAGGTCCAAGGTGATGAATTTCAACACATCAGTAATAAAACAGAAGAAACCCCTGACCTTATGGTTACCTTCTAAAGGGAGAGGCTGACGATAAACAATAAATAAGAACAGTTACAGCGCCTGGAAACGAGCAGTGCTAAGGGAAAGGAACAGAGCAGGGGAGAGCGAAGCGGAGTGGGCTGCATGTAAAACCTGGTGACTGGAGGAAGCTTTGTTGGGAAGTGCCATCGAGCAAAAACTTGAAAGAAATTAATCACAGGGACTCGAGGGACAGTGCTCCTCCCAGCAGGTACAGTTAGCGCCAAGCCAAGGACTGCTCTTTCCTGGGCAGTGAGGGGCCAGCATGCCTGGAGCACAGTAAGCAGTGAGGGGAGAGAAACGGGAGCTGAGGGCAAAATGACAGCGGCAGGACCACATGGGCTCCTGGCCCAGTGGAAGGACGCGGGCTTCTCTGCGACAGCTGGACAGCTGCCGCAGACTCGGAGCAGTGACAGCTCCACAAACTCGCAGCCAGCTAGTAATCCCGAGGGTTGCTAAGCTTCAAGAACTCATCCAAAACTACCGCCTCACCCTAAACGACTGCCAGTGGTCCTGGCAGGTACACGATCTGGTGCTGGAGCACTCTGAAAGGGACGCAGTGCAGGGGGAGAGGCAGAGCTGTGGGGACAGCCAGGTGAACTAGGTTGGGATCTGGGCCATGTCAGTTATATTGAACATTTGTGAAGTTACTTATTCTCAAGAGGCGTAGGATTTGGTACCTAGGGAGTGATAATATCCACCTTGTGGGTTTGTTATGGAGGGAGCTACCATATTGAAGTGACAGACGTATAGCGTGACTAAATGATAAATTCAAACTTTCTTTAAAAATTCACCCTTTACATGGTAGAGATAAATTCTATCTACAAAGCTTTACTCAATAAAAGATACATACCTGAAATGAAACTGCCCCATCATTATTACGAACAGGAAAGGATTTCTCTTCCATCACCTAAAAAGACATTAACAACTTGTTTTAACTTGTTTCAGGACACTGGCAGAAAAAGTAAGCTCATAAAAATAGAGATTTTGCCCCAGCTGGTGTGGCTCAGTGGACTGAGTGCTGCCCTATGAACCAAAAGATCACCAGTTCAATTCCCAGTCAGGGCACATGCCTGGGTTCCAGGCTAGATCTCCAGTTGGGGGCACATGACAGACTACTCTTCTATGCGTCTTTCCCTCTCTTTCTAGCTCCCTTCTCCTCATTCTGAAAACAACTAAATTAAAGTCTTTATTTTTTTGAACAGTTCCCTGAAAATAAAATCGACTATTGTTTCAAGATGTTTAAAATCCCCTTTCGGAGAGAACATTAATTCTTCTTCACCAATTTCCTTCTTGGCTGTCTGGATGATCAACACACTGCCATTGGTACAGTGGATGGAGTAATGAAAAGAAAGAACTATTGACGTTCGCAACAATCCAGATAAACAAAAGATAATTATGCTCACTGCATAAAGTTTTATACAACTAACCTACAGTGATAGATCAGTGGTTGCTGGGGGACGGTAGTGTGACAAAAGAGGCAGGAGAAACTGTTGGGGTGATGGATGTTTTCACTATTCCAGTTGACATTTTACTCATATCGATCAGTTGCCTCTCATACACGCCCCAGTCGGGACTGAACCTGCAACCCAGATATGTGCCCTGACCGGAATTGAACTGGCAACCTTTCATTTTGTGGGACAACACCCAACCAACCAGGCCGTACCACTCAGAGGTCAAACTGCCATTTTGAAGACAGTAGTCCCCCTTATTTATAGGGGACACATTCCAAGACCCCCAATGGATGCCTGAAACTGCAGGTAGTACCAAACCCTGTATGTTTATATTTTCCCTATGCACCCATGCCTACGTACATAACGTTTTATTTATAAATTAGGCAGTTTCACAGATTCTTTCTTACCACAGATCTTAGCAACCTTGCTACATGATTTTTCTCTTTCCTTATCAGGCCAGGAACGTTCCCTGCTCACGTAAAGGAGGCCTGTCTTGGGCATGGTGCCCGCATCACTCCTGCACTCTGGGCACCCTCAGGAGCAAGGGTGGCCTGAATGCACGCGCTGCAATGCTGCGGCAGTCGACACTGACACGACGGGTGGGTGGCCATGACAGGTGGCAGCACAGGCGGCTGGCTCTGTGCCAAGAGCCCGCACTCCCGCTCCCGGACACTGCAAGTGGCCAGTGCCCAGCACCTGTCATGCTCATTTCCACGTTCAGCCTTTGCTAGCGAGTCTTCATCCCGCTTTCTCCTCCCCCGCACGCCCCGCTGCCGCCTCCTTTCCAAGGGCCCCGCCGAGCTCTGCCCTCCACTCACTACCCCGCAGGCACTGGGCAACTCAACACCCACGTCCACTCCGCCGGCGTCAAGGTGGCCATGTTACCTCCCCAAACAGGAGGCAGCTCCCTGTAGGTTAGGCATGTGTACGCATGTGTATGTGCATGCTTATAAATACATGAAAAAATGCAAACATGGACATATGTATCCAGAAAGCTGAGTACAAATGGGTGGTTAATTCTTACCTTTGAGTTCACTGTACTTCTTTTAGACTTTCCACCCTCTAGAAGCAGAAACAGGGAAAGGCGTTACTGTAGGATTCAGCTTGTGTACGTTACGTTCTCATTTTATGAGACTCTAGGTTGTCTCAATACCAAATAGTTCAAATCATCTTATGGACACTCATCTCTCTTATTTTAAGACTTTATGTATTTATTTTTAGAGAGATGGGAAGGAAAGGAGAAAGGGGGGGAGAGAAACATTGATGTGTGATAGATACATCAACCAGTTGTCTCTTATACACCCTTAACCAGGGACCTGACCCACAGCCCAGGCATGTGCCCTGACTGGGAATCAAACCAGCGACCTTTTGATTTGCAAGCCAGTGCTCAGTCCACTGAGCCACACCCGCCAGTGTATGGATGGCCATCTCTTTAGACCCCAAAATAATTCTTGAGTTGCAGAAGCAGCAAGCCAAAATTTATTACATTATAAATGCAACCTAATAAATGGTACTAGTTAGTACCAACAGGGAAACCATCTCTAAATCCTGCGTGATGTTATTGCCACAGATGCTACATGGAGTCACTTCCTTGGTTTTTTAAGTAATTATATTTGAAAACCGACCACTGTATACAACAAATATATGTGAAGTATGCTTGCACTCATGGAAAAATCAATTAGCAAATTAGATTAGCGTAATGCATATATTTTTTTCTACAGTAAGAAAAGACTGATGTCTTCTTTCACAGAACGGAGAGAACAGCTGGGCTTACTTTCACGGAAGGTACTCTTCGTGAGGAAAACAGGGTCTCAAACTGCACGCAGGGCGAGCACATTTCAGAAGAAAGAGACCATTTCCTGGCCAGGAAACGGTCCCTGAGCACGAGGAATGTGGACAAGGAGATGGTGCACCGACCCTCAAGCACACACCACCCACAAATACAGCATTTCTGTATGTCCTTTCACTTGGCTTAAGAATTTTTAAAAACTAGCCTGCAGAGTGTAAATAATACAATAAATACGAAATTATCTTTAGAGAACTCGTAAGTTATTAGACAAATCTGACAGCTAGTAAGAGTGATAAATATAAAGTGGTTCATCAACATACGGTGAAAACATCTAGCCTAGGAATAATAACAAACACAAAAATAAGAATACCCTTTTTGCCTTTAACATCACTCCAAGATGCACCTGTGCACACACAGAGAGACACACACGCACCAGCACTGGTCAGGACATGGCGACATGGGCCCTGTCCCCACGTAGCTTCTGACAGGAGTATACAAATTCACAGCTCATTTGGAAAGGAACTGAAAATATGTATAAATAATCTCAAAAGAAGCCCCTGGCTGGTGGCACACTGGATAAGGCGCTGGCCTGCGAACCCAAAGGTCGCTGGTTCAATTCCTAGCCAGGGCACATAACCAGGTTGCAGGCCAGGTCTCCAGCCAGACCTGTAGCTGGAGACAGGAGAAAGGCAACCATATATTGATTCTCTCCCTCTCTGCCTCTTTCCTTTCCCCTCTCTTTGGAAATAATACATAAAATCTTAAAAAATAATAATAATGCTGAGATCATGTTTGTTTTCACTGAGGCACAGAAAAGAGCCCACAGAGTGGGGCAGGGAGGTGGGCGCTCACACCCCCTGGCGGTCACCTGGTTTCTGCGCGCTCCGGCCGCCTGCCGGCTCAGGACTAGCAGCGGCGTCCTGGCTTGGGCCAACAGCTTTCCCATCCTTGCCAAAGATGATCTTTGGTAACTGGGCACCAGCTTCTGGTGGGGACTTTAATTTCACTCTATATTCAAATAAGATAGAAGGAAAAGAGCTCAAAGGAGTGCTATGGCCACGTAAGAATGGTAGGTTAGCTCTGCTCCCAGCACGGGATTCACCCCTCGCGTGGCCCTGGACGCCGAGTCCCTCATCTGCCTTTTACAGGTGCTGACACGGAGGCTCCGACGCTTAGATACCTTGCCCAGGGGTGGTCAGCTAGGAAGTATCTGGGCAGGGACCCAGGCAGTCTCGCTCTAGGGCTGAAATTCTGATGTAAACCCTTCCCCACTGAGCTATCTGTGCTGTGTCCAACAAGCTGGTGTACAAGGGAAAGGGAACACGAGGTGAAAAACAAAAAACCCCACCCGATGTTGCAGTGAAGTCTAGGGGCACAAGCGAGGGGCAGCAGGACCGTCGGCAGCCTGCCTACAATGGTCGGCCCGCTTCCCCCTCAACAGGCTCTACTTTGCTGCCCCGGCCCCGCGTGCACAGGCGGCCAGGAGTCCCCGAGCCCCAGGGGCCTGTGAGCGAAGCTGCCACAACCAACTGGAAGGAAGCCCTCCTGCCCTTCCCTACATGGCAGCACCCACTTTAGGGAACATAGCACCCCATTTCACGCTGGCCTGCCTTTGTAGATCAAGTGGCCCGGCTGGACACGAGGTCCCTTTCCTGATAGCTGGGGAGGTCTCTCCACCAGGGGGCGGCCTGGGCTCACAGCCACCCCAAGCCTCCCTCCCTCTCTGCTTTGCAGGGACCACTGGCTGGCTGTCGGCTGTCCCTCGTCGTTTGTAATCTCACTCTGCACAGTATTTGGCCAATGGTACACACTCAATGCATATTAGCTAAACCACCCAATTCCCCTATTATTCTAGGATTGAACTGAAGGAATATTAGAATTACTTACTCACTTCTGGAGATGTTTAGGATCAGAAGGGGAACAGAGGTGAACTGTTTCCTTAAAATACAGTAATTCACATCTTCATCCTAGGAAAGGAGGACCCAATTACCCGTCACCTCATTCATTCACACTGGAACAATTCACACCAGAACAAGAAAGTGTCCAAGAACAAGGCAAGTAGGTGGCCCGCCTCACGGCAAACAACACAAGTGTGGGAACACGGATGCCTGGAGGTCCGAGCAGCCGCCACCTCCAGGGAACAGCAGGACAGCAGCAGAGCGTCCCCACCCAGTGACCTGAGCTCCAGGGAGGGGAGGCCTGTAATGTCAGGTCAGGCATGTAATGCTCACCAGGTACGAAGAAAATCCATCATTCTTTGTGCGGTCCAGGCTGAACCCAACCTAAGAGGGTAAGAGAGCAGAGGTCAAGGCCCACATGATGGCCTGGAGCGACACCTTTCTTCCTCCAAGGGGAGAAAAGGCTCTTTTGGCCTGGCCTCCTCTTGGGGTTCTTAGCATTCATCTTAAAAGACGGATCACTAAATACTAAAATTATTCAAGGGTTACAACTTAAGTATCGGAATGAAAATTATCTGCTTCCTGCTCATGGGTCTGGTTTTCTGCATATTCCAACCCTTGTTGCTGACGTGTGGGACAGAGCCGTCACCCAGGACACAGACAAGGGCAAGGGCCCTGCCATTCCAGGAAGCACTTACGGTCAGATCCTTGTCTGTGGCTCCTTCAGGCTCCTTCACCGAGAGGCTGCTCACATTCACTGTCATGTACCCATCCTTGAAGAATCCAAAGGTGTTCAGATGAACTTTATGCCTCACGTCATCCTAAAAAGATTTGTGGTAGTGGAATGAGTAATGTGGAGAACGGAACTTGATTGATTAGCCTACTCATTAGCCTGAAAAGCTAGAGTATCTAGCTTCCTGCTAGCTAACCAAAGTTTCCGTGAACTTAGTAAAATATGCAGCTGTGATACCTAGCCTTGTTTCAAAAGCTGAAGATGACTCATCAGAAAGTCACAAGCCATCAACAGTTCTGACATAATAGCTGCATTTCATTCTGATGCACGTCTAACAGTCCCAACTCAATGGTCAGTTGGAATGTGAATTCCAGGGCAGAAGGAACAATGCTTTAGTCACCCTCGCCTCCTTCCTCCTTGTGCATGCCTGGCATCTGGCAGACACTCAAACACACCAGGGGAAGGACAGAGCAGCCAAATTCCTCTGAGAATGTGACCATTTACATAAACCTGCATCTGAGTTTGTGTGTGGTGGCTCCCCCCACTACAGGATGACCAAAGGTACCTGCACATTACTTCTCTAGCCTATAATTCATTTTAAACACAGGTTCATTTGCATCTAAAAATGATGTTATATATGATGGGTTTCAGGAAACAAAGCCTTATGCAAAAAAAATACTAGCCAGGTGGAGACAGGACTTTTTGGACACGGTATAATCCCGAGGTTTCTCAATACTGAACCACACAGGCAAATGCCTATAACACCTGCTTGCAACTGAAGGGATGATTTGAAACCCAACTCTCTTAATACACTTTATTTTACATATTTTTAGAGAGAGGGGAAGGGAGGGAGAGAGAGAGAAGAGAAAAGTCGATGTGAGAGAGAACCCAGGTGAGTTACCTCCTGTCTACACCCAGGCTGGGATCGAACCCACAACCCAGGCCTGTGCTGTGCGTGCCAACGTGGATCAAAACCAGTGACCTTCTGCTTCGTGGGATGATGCCCAACCAAATGAGTCACACAGGTCAGGGTTAAGTTAATACATTTTAAGGTTGATAAAGGCTACCTGAGCCCTGGCTGGTAGCACAGTGGATAGGGCGCCGGCCTGCAAACCCAAAGGTTGCAGGTTCGATTCCCCAGCCAGGGCACATAACCAGGTTGCAAGCCAGGTCTCCAGCCAGATCCATGGCTGGAGGCAGATGAAAGGCAACCATACATTAATGCTTCTCTCCCTCTCAGCCTCTCTCCCTTTCTTTCTCTGGAAATAATAAATAAAATATTTTTAAAAAAATTTTAAAAAGGCTAGCTGGAACTTGAAGCAAACATAATCAGTCAGGAGGGTCTACAGAAGGAGCTGGGCTTATCCGGACGTTCCTGCATCCTCGTAACTGTGAGGCCCCTACAAGAAGGACTGTTTATGATAAAGCTCTGTATCCCCCTTCCCTGGACTTGCTTTTTCCCTTCTATAAACGCCCCTCCACTTTGGTGCGCAGGCCCCACCGAGAGCACACACGGTTTGCCTGTCCGAGTGCACTAGACGGCAACCCTTCGTTTCCTGCATAAACCCCTGCTGGTGACAACTCCTAGGTGAGGCCCTGACCAGTGAGCCACAGCCATCAAGGCTGTACTTTCTTAAAATGGATCTGAGAAACTACTAGGCCCCACCTTCTTGACCGGTGCCTTCTCGCTCGGGCAAAAGGACTTTGGACTCATAACAGTACAGCGAGTACTTCTAACACTGAAGTTCCACAAGGACAGTGACAAGATCCATATTGAGAATGACCTGCCTAAATCAGAACCCCTTCAGTCAGTTTACAATAAGCTAACAGTTACTAGGTAGCTCCTAAGTGCAAGGCACCATGCTAAGTGCTTTTCCAAAACGTACATTTGGTTCTTCCTCAAATTTGCGGTCATTTTTGCTAGTGTTTTTGTTTCTTGCTCTTATTTTTATTTATTTATTTTTCTTGCTCTTATTTTTAAGTTCCATCCTTTGTCTCTTGATTTTCAATACAGCTTTTTTATTACAACCTATTGAGGTGCTCTGGGACCTAATTCTGTTCTTTGTCATCTCTGCTGACATTCCCAGCAGGTTGTTTCTTTGTGTGAGTGTCACTGCTCATTTCTAGACTCGGATCTCCTGGACATTAGAGGCAGTAATTGCAAACACCAAAGGCCTAAAAGAAGCAGCTATGGAGCAGACCTCCAGCAAGAAAATCATAAACCATCCTTTCCCTGGCCCCCCCCGACGGCGACAACAGGCATCTCCGGCCACCGTCCTTCCTGGCTCCCAGAGGCCCCGCACCCTGGGCTCAGGAGGGCCTGGGCCTTCGGCTCACCAGCTGTTCACGTTGCAGGGCCCAGTTCCTGCAATGAAGCAGCCCTGGCTTGTGCTCTTTTCTCCACTGGGTTCCGGCTTCTCCTCACCACTGCTTTTATTTTTGGCCCTTGGGAATTTCCCTTGTTTTCCTAGGAGCCCAGCTGTGCATTTAAAGCATGTTGGCCAGACCTGCACTTCCTGGTGGGACGGGGTCAGCGCTGCCAGGGAGGAGTAGAAAAGCTAAGGTCACAGAGGTCGCCAGCTGCAGGCCTTAGGAAGCTCCCGGAGGAAAAACAGAAAAGCCAAGGCTCACACCCTTTCCATGAGGGAGACTGCGAGCTACAGAACGTGATTTGAGTGACTACGTTCTCCAATCCCCCAAAGGTGTTTGTGACCAGGCTACTACCGTCCTGGTTAGTTGCAGGAGGTAGGATGGCTGCCGTCGGACAAGGGAAAAATAGCACACTGGCACCGCTTAAAATCGGAGGCAGCACAGCCATCCCATCCCAGCGGAACACCTCACCAGTCCCCGTCCTCGGACCTGGAAGTCAGGTGGGGCCAACCAACCTGCGGCCGGGCCCCAGGCAGCACCGGCGGCTCACCCACCCTCTGCAGGGCAACAAGGCCGGGGCTGCAGGCTGAACTGTGCTAGCGTGTGGGCACCCACAGAGCGGCCTCCCCTCTAAGGGTGCCACTGTTCCCCTTCCCCTCTTAATCGGAATGCCATCTGCGTTTCTGCCTGAGTCGTGCTTCCTGAATAGCTGTGCTCTTAGGTCTCAAATACTCACTGCTGACGCCCGCTGTGGCCTTTACCTGTAGGTTAAAGGACATCAGGGTTTAATCCGATGCGTAATCTCGGATGAGAAGGGCCAGAGAGAGAATGGAAAGTAAACAAATTCCTGCCACAGCAGCATTGAGGATCTACCTCACAGAGGTTGTGATAAGCAAAACAAGTCATCTTTACAAGAAATGTGACACATTCAAATGAGAGGGAAGTAATCTATGGTGACAAAAGGTCAGAGAGGTGACTGTTCTTGGAAAGGACAGACTTTCAGTCACGTGGGCGAGGGGGGCTGTAAGAAGCTTCCCAAAGTGCTTGGTAATGTTACGTTTGTTGCTGGCTGCACAAGTGTGTTTACTTAGTGAAAACTATAAAAGTTGTGTGCTTAAAAACAAAAAACAAAAAAACCAAGGCCTTGGCTGGCACGGCTCAGTGGATTGAGCACCAACCTGCGAACCCAAAGGTCGCTGGTTCGATTCCCAGCCAGGGCACAGAACCAGGTTGCAAGCCAGGTCTCCAGCCAGGTCCCCAGCTGCAGGCAGGTGAAAGGCAACCATACATTGATGTCTCTCTCTCCCTGTCTGCCTCCCTCCCTTCCTCTCTCTCTAAAAACAGTGAATAAAATCTTTTAAAAATCTCACAAGAGTTGTATGCTTAGAAGTATTTCAGCATATATATTATTCTTCAATAAAGTTCACATTTTAAAAGAAAGCTTATTCTAATTTATCCACCATCTAGACGCTGTGTAGAGAAATGGAAGCCTATTAACTGTTATATGTTATACACTCTAGTCCACCACAGTGTATGTTCTGTAGGCTTTTTGAGAAAATCTAACAATTGCAGCCTTACAACAGTTATTTTTCCATATAAACAATATATCCCTACAAAATAATTCCTTTGTTTTTCCTTTTAAAATATTGTCATTGGTTTTAGAGAAAGGGAGAGGGAGGGGGTAGAGGGAGGGAGAAGGAGAAGCATCTTTGGGGGAGGGGAGATTAAGATTTTATTTATTTTTAAAGAGAGAGGAAAAAAAGGGAGAGAGAGCAAGAGAGAAACCTCAGTTGGTTGCCTCTCATACGCACCCAGATGGGGACCTTGGCTCACAACCCAGGAATGTGCCCTGACTGGAAACTGAACCCTTGACCTTTTGGTTCACAAACCAGCACTCAGTCCACTGGACCACACCCTCCGGGGAAGAAACATCTTTGATGCTTTTAGCGCCCTGATGGAAGATCAAACCCAACACCGTGGCCTATGGGAATGATGCTCTAATCAACTGAGCTATTTGACCAGGGCTTTCCTCACTTTTCTATATCATTTCACTGAATTGTAAGATGCCATGGAAAACACATTTTTAAGGTATTTCGGAATAATCTGAGCACCACAATTTAGCACTTCCCTCACTCACCAAGAACCGACTAATGTGCCATGGTCTTTCTTATGATATCTAATCTTCACGCAGATCAGAGTGGCTTTCCTGTGACAGAGGTACGGGAACCACCAGGACGACACAGGCTGACATGCTTTCCTCCCCAGAAACCACGATCTCAAAAACATGGCTGCACTCCCCTGCTCACTGCAGCATTATCCACAGTAGCCAAGACATGAAAACAACCTAAGTGACTGTCATGGGGTGAATAAAGAAATACTCGCACACAAAGGATTATTCAGCCTTACAGAGAAAGAGATCTTATCGCTTGTGACAACCTGGATGAAACTGTAAGACATTATGCTAACTGAAATAAGCCAGACAAGGCACAAAAAGGTGAATACTACATGCTCTCACTTGTGTGTGGAATGTAAAAATGTGAGTTCTTAGAAGCCGAGAACAGGGCGATGGTTATCAAGGGCAGGGTGGGAGAGGGTGGGGAAAGAAAAGAGATGTTCCTGAAGGACACAAGGCCGCAGCCCCGGCTGCTGTGGCTCAGTGACAGGCAACCAACCATTGTTTTTGCATATTGACATTCCTCTTCCTCTCTCCCCTCTCTCTAAAAATAAATTTTAAAAGGGTACAAAGTTTCAGATAGGCAAGATGAATAATTTCTGATCTAGTGTACTACATGGTGACCATACGTAACAATACTGTACTATACACTTAAAAATTTGCTTGGAGAAACCTTAATTGTTCTCACCAAAAAGAAAAGTGAGCCCTGGCTGGTGGCTCAGTGGCTAAGGCGCCAACCTGCGAACCCAAAGTCACTGGTTCAAATATAAGTATTTATACTTATTTAATCATAAAAGATTTGAAAGAAATTCACCAAAGTATGAAAAGATCAATACCACTGGAATGGTAATGATTCTCTCTTTATACTTTCTAATGTTTTCTCAATTTCTAACAAATAATTACCAAAAAGCAATCGTTTGTTAATGTATTACCAGTTGCCAGTGCAGGAGCCTCTCCCAACCTACATCCCATTTTAAGTGATCACGTCACCATTTCAAACGAGAGACGTGTGAAAGTGAATCTGTACATGGGTGGACAAAAGCAGGTTTACAGTTGTTCGTATGAAATACAGTAATAAATAACAACAGAGAAAAACTTTCTCATGCTCACAACTGTAAACCCACTTTTGCCTACTCCTGTGTATCGCTATACAAATCACAGACACACAGGAATCTTAACATCAAAATGGATCAGCAGTCATACATTCTAATTACTCATTCACTTTGATTCAATTCAATGTATTTACAAAATACCACTAATGGCCGAGGCCCAAAGAGTGAAACCCGTTGGAGGAAAAGTCTCTAGCAGCCATCCCTGGCTGTGCAGGAACAAGAACAGCTCCTGCCGCCCCAGGGAAGCCAGGGATCTGGGCATTCTGGGGCCAACACCCTCCCCGGGGGCCCCAGCCAGCCCGGGCTGAGTGGGCGTGGGGGAGGCAGAAACACCAGCTCGCACGTTGGTCCACCAGGTGCCCGTGCCTCTCCCGGAGGGGCTGTGTCAGTCTCTGGACGGCAGACAAAGCAGCAGGAGCCACAGGCAAGGTGGAGTTAGCAGGACAGGAAGATGACGGCAGCAGGCGCAATCCACGAAGGGGAACTCTGTGTTCACAAACCACCTTATCATTTCCACCAGCACGGGCACCACCTTCTCCATGAGGTCAGAGGTGCTGGCACTTGTTTTACTTGTTGCCATTCATGCCTATGGTAACACTGAGGCAGGTGTTCGTGTGCCCATTTTAGAGATGAAGAAAGAGAGGCTCAGAGTGATAAACCTGCTTAAAATCATAATGTTAGTAGTGGCAGAGCCAGTATTCTAACTTGGGTTAAGCCCCAAACCTGTGGTCTTAATTACCTTATATTTACTTTTTCAACCAAATAAATGGTATATCTTTAAAATTTTTTTCTTGGCCCTGGCTGGTAGCACAGACGATAAGGCACCGGCCTGCGACCCCAAAGGTTGCAGGTTCGATTCCCCAGCCAGGGCACATAACCAGGTTGCAAGCCAGGTCTCCAGCCAGGTCTCCAGTCAGGTCTGTGGCTGGAGGCAGGTGAAACGCAACTATACATGGATGTCTCTCCCTCTCTGCCTCTCTCTCTTCCCCTCTTTCTAAAAGTAATGAAATAAAATCTTTAAAAAAAATTTATTTTTCCTTATGCAAAATTTCAAACCACCACCTTGTGGTCAACTTTGTCCCTCTAAACTCCTCCCCACCCCCGATCTCATGTATTTAGATACAATCCTACATACGCTAAGATTTCATCTATGAATATTTCAGTGTCTACCTAGTAAGGGCTTTTTAAAAAAAGTAACTATAATAACATGCTATATTCCTAGTCACAGTAAACTGCATATCAAGTCAATTAAACAAGTTCATTCACCAGTGAGAAGTCCAAGTTATAGGAACATAAAATACAGGGCTGTTCCCAGGTACATATTTACATGGTTGGTTGTAAAAATGTGTTTTTCCTGGCTTTCCTCAGCAGACTTACATTATCTGAAATCAGTGGAAACACCATTGGCCCTAACATAATTATAAATCTCCAAAGTACTCATCCAAACACGGGAATAAACATTAATTTGATGATGATGATGACGATGAAATCTGGATTAATGTACATTTATTGTAGAGATTAGGAAAAACAAAGCACTAGCAGATTATTCTGGAAGGTTTGCCCTTATTTTTAATAAACTATTTTGTAAAATTAAAATTTTAAGATTTTCAAAATTCTAAACTACGATTGTACCCAAGAAGTTTACTTACAATGTAGTTTCAGGTCTTGGTTTTGAGTGCAACTTTCTTCTTCAGACTCTGCCTGATTTTCCATGCATGCAACTCTACGTTTACCGCACAGATGCACCATCAGTATTTAAGAACGTACACACACGAGGAAGTCAATTCTTACTAAAACTTCTGGCTTACTCAGAAAACCTAAAGTTAGAAGACAACAGCCGCTGCACGGAAGGCCAGTGTGCTCAGACTGGCAGTGGTTCTAGAATATTTCCACAGGTGACTTACCTAGTTACAAACATCACTACATCGCCAAAGGTGATCTCTACAAGTTACTGTTCAAAAAGAAAGTGACGCCATGGCGCTATGAAGGTGGCGCTCCGAAGTCAGGTTTGCTACCTTCTGCGCCCACTTCCAGGACTGCTGTAACAAAGACCCGTGGCCGCCTGGGAGGCCCTGGGTGACAGGAGGAGGCTCCTGCAGTCCTGGGGGCTGGCAGTCCCCGGGTATAGTGTGACCTTCTCCCTCTGAAGGCTCCAGGGAAAAAGTTCTTGCCTCTTTGAGCTTCTCGTGGTTGCTCGCAATCTCTGCTACTCTTGGTTTGGAGCTGCATCACTCCAATCACTGCTTCTCCCTTCTCGGGGCCTCATTCCCTCTTCACGTATCGTGTTCTTACAAACACACCGGTCGCATTGGAATTAGGGCCCATCCTAGTTCAGTATAACCCCAACTGTTAACTACCTACATCTGCAACAAATAAGGACACATCCTGAGGTTCTAGGTGGACACTCATTTTGGGGGAACACTAGTTAACCCAGGACATATAACCATCTTCTTAACCATTTACTCTGAAGAGTTCCCCCGCTTAATTACCAGGTCCACACATTACCATTCTTCAAGTAAAGAGGGGATGGGAAAGAAAACCTACATTATAATCCAGAGAGTATTTCTTGACCCCACCTTTTTTCCTGTTAGTTAAAAAAAAAAAAAAATAGCCCTGGCTGGTGGCTCAGTGGATAAGGCTGGTTCGATTCCCAGCCAGGGCACATAACCAGGTTGCAAGCCAGGTCTCCAGCCAGCTCTGTAGCTGGAGGTAGGTGAAAGGCAACCATACAGTGATGCTTCTCTCCCTTTCTTCCTCCTTCCCTGCCCTTCTCTCTGAAAATAATGAATAAAATATTTAAAAAAAAAATTTTTAATGTGAATCTTACTCAGTCACTCCCAGCCTAAAGGTCTTCAGGGCTCCCCAAAGCTGGAAGACAGGGATTCATGTGCCGCCACGTGTCGTGAAGGTCGGCCTCTACACATCTCTGCCTGTCACCCATTTTATGGATTTTAGGGAGAAGAAGGGAGGAGAGGGGGAGAGAGAAACATTTGTTGTTCTACTCATATGTGCATATGTGACTGCGCCCTGACTGGGGATCAAACCCGCAACCTTGGCGTGTGGGGACAACGTTCTACCCAACTTCGCTGCCCCACCAGGGCTGCGCGTCCCTCTTCATCCATCAACATCAAGCACAATGGATGATTTTGTGCCACCACAGTTAGGCCGCCCCTTTAACTGGACTCTTCTACTCTTTCCATATGCTTCTCTTGGCAGATTCCTTTCCTAACATGTAAACCATGGGTGGCAAACATAAGGCCCACGGGCCGAATCTGTTTTATCTGGCCTGGCACCTTTGGCCTTGTTTCTACCTGGCTCACTTAACTGTTAAGGAGCAGTTACATTTACACAGTCCTAAAATTATATTCAGCCCTTTGAAGGCAACCACAAGGCTGATGTGGTCCCCAGTGAAAATAAGTTTGACACCTCTGATGTAAACTCTTTTTTAAAGGTTCAACCCACATGTTACCTCTCATAGGAAATCATCCCCGTTTTATCATCTCTGTATAAAGGGTTCAGGACTCCTTGTGCCCCACCATCCTGGGCAAGTTGCCAATGTGCAGAACAGGAACCTTTGGCCCTGGCCAGGTGGCTCCACTGACTGGAGCATCATCTGGTAGACCAAAAGGCTGTGGGCCTGACTCCCAGTCAGGGCACACACCTACATACCGAGGTTGCAGGTCTGAGCTCTGGTCAGGGGTGTGTGTATACTGGAAGCAACTGACTGATGTTTCTCCTCCCCGCCCCCCAATAAAAGAAAATTATGCCCTGGTGGGTGTGACTTCCCCCATACATTGCAGGTTCCATTCCCAGTCAGGGCATATAAATAGGCTGCGGGTTTGGTCCCCTAGTCAGAAGGCCTGATGTTCTCACATGGATGTGTCTTTCCCTCTCTTCCCCTCCCTTCCCCTCCCCTCTCTCTCAAATAAATAAGCATACCCTGAGGATATTAAAAAATCAATAAGAATATCATTGGTTGAGGATTTTTTAAAATGGGTACCTTCATTACTTGCTAGGAATGTAAAATGGCACGGTCACTTGGGAAAGTAGTTTGAGAGTTTCTTAAAAAGTAAAATATATATTAAAATGAAACAAAACAAACAAAAACCCAGACTCACAGTACAGATTGGCAGTTGCCTGGGGTAGGGTGGGGAGTGGTAGGGGTGGAGACCGATGGTGTAATGAGGGGATTAAGTACAAACTTTCAGTTATAAAATTTAAAAGTCAGGGATGTAACGTACAGCATAGGAAATATTAATTCTCTAAGTTATAGACAGTAACTAGAGTTGGTATGATGACCAGTACGCAATATATACAAATGTCAAAATCAAATCACTGTTGTGCATCTAAACCTAATATTGTATGTCAATTACACCTAAAAAAATGTTAAATATAAACCCACCACAGAACCCAGCAATTCCACTCCATTCCTAGGAATCACCCCCCCAAAATGAAAAACTACACCACCGCAAAGACTTACACATGGCTGTTGGTAGCATCACTGTTCAGTGACCAAAAATGGAAACCCAAATGTCCATCAGTTGGTGAATGGCTAAGCAAAATGTACTATACCCATACAGCACAACACTATTCAGATAAAAGGAATGAATTACTAATACATGATACAACACGGATGACCCTCAAAGACATATGTAAGAGAAACCAGACACAAAAGACCACGTACTCTGTGATTCCATTTACGTGAAATATCCAGAAAGGGCAAATGTACAGAGCCAGAGAGTATTAATGGTTGCCTGTGGCTGGGGTAGCGACCTTATAACCAGCACCAGGGACCTCTTAGGGGCTGAGGGAAATACTCTAGGGCTAGATTGTGGGGACAGTTGCAGAAGTCAGCAAACTTACCACTACCACTGAACTGCACGCTTACAATAGGTAAACTCTACCTCAATTAAAGTATTTTAACAAGGTAAGGAATCCAGAGAAAGATCAGAAAAGGAGGAATTTGAGAAAATTGAGCAAACCAGAAGAAAAATGAAGAAATGAAATAAGCCCTGGCTGGTGTGGCTCAGTGGACTGAGCACTGGCCTGCAAACCAAAAAAAAAGTCACACATTCAATTCCCAGTCAGGGCACATGCCTGGGTTGCAGGCCAGGTCCCTGGGTTTGGGCATCGGAGAGGCAACTGATCAATGAATCTCTCGCACATCGAAGTTCTACTCCCTTTCTTTCTCCCTCCCTTCCCCTCTCTAAAAGTAAATAAAAAATTTTTTTAATTTAAAAAAGGAAATAAAAGGACTTCTCATCAAAAAAAAAAAAAAAAAAAAAAAAAGGCAAAGTGAGAAGTGATGTGCGTAGCAATGGAGCAGAAATTAGTCCCTGATTGATTGATGAATGGTTATTAAGGCTGGGTGATAGCTACACAGGAGTTCATTATATTATTCTATCTAACCAGGCATCTTTGAAATTCTCTATAACCAGTTTTTTAAAAGATTAATGTGTACTTCTGGTATTCAGTGACCTCTATTCTTGACAGTCTGGGTCTATAACCTGAGTAAGTCTCCTATTTCTTTCAGTCTCAAGCAAAACACGACAATCTAATGTTGATTCTGGCAGAGGCTCTATTCAGGTGAGTTCCATTTGCTTGAGCAAGAAGTTTTAACTTACTTTAATTCTTAAAGCTTACTGAAAAAAAGAAAAAAAAATTCTTAAAAGACTGCTTAAGAAACATGTTACCAAGATTAAAAACATTAAGTAACTTAGCTCCAAAGAGAGCAATCAATCACCAGAATTGTACTATTCCGTTTGCTTCTACCACTGAGATGACTATACTCTTTCAATCTACGTACACACCAACACTGTCAATATTTACCTAATGCTACCACCTGGTATTTATTTTAATTCTAGAAATGTACAATACAAGCCAAGAGACAAAGCTAATCATAGCTTTGTCTCTATAAGCAATTTGACCTCAGTTCTATCATTTAATCTACAACTCAGGATTCTAAACTATAAAATTAATTTTAAAGATAAAGAGTTCCGAACTTGGAGTCATAAGCTTGGGCAATAGGACCTACAGACTAGCTTCAGGAGGATTATAAAGCCCTAGGTGTTACAAGAAAGTTTTATCTAAGCTTTTGCTTCCACTTTTCTGGGGAGAGGTCCAACAGCTTTTAGCAGTTTCCACCTAGCTTCATGCAATTGAGAACCATTTTAATCAAAATAATTTTTATTTACAAAGTATGGTTGTATGGGTCTGGCCCGGCTTGCTAGCGGATTCTGTATTCTTTTAAAACTCTAGTTCCCAAAACATAACACCTTACGGCTTGTTGAATAACGTGTTTCAGTCAAACAAACTTTCAACAACCCTGCAACTTCTTGGAAAACTGCAATTATGAAACTCAGGTACAAGTATTTGAGTCCTAATGATTTATTTTTCTATTCTCCAGATATACTAACCTGCTGATCCACCTGTTTTCGCTTCAGATGACTTTTAGTTGTGAGTTACGAGAAGGTCCAAGGGATTCTAGGCCTATCACAAATCTCTTCCCTACACAGGCAACGACAGAAGCGAGGGATAAAAGGGTCCTAAGCTAAACTGGCCATTTCCCCTGGAGGTTCCCACTTCATCAGCCCAGACAGCGCCCTAAACCGAACCGGAAACAGGCTAGGATTCCGCGTTATCTTCCTATCGCCAGTCGCCAGGAATTAAGAGGAGCAGAGACTGCGGACAAGCCAGGTCGGGACAAAAGTTGGAGCTGAGAAGGGAGGAAGAGGAGCGGGCTGCTGTCCCCGAGGAACCTGGGGGAGCCAGCGGGGTGGCCAGCGGGCTGGCCAGCGCGGCCTCCCGAGTCCTTAGGAGTTTCTCCGCAGTTCTGCCGCTTCACCTGTGTCAGCTAAAATCTTCCTGCCCTTTCCAAACGCCATTCCCACAGTTCCCAACACACCCCTATGTCGGAGAGCCGGGTGGGGGTAATCGATCAAAGCTCCACCCCCTACAAAGTTGCCTCCAGCCCCAGGGAACGGCCGCGGCCTCCGCCCCCCGGCCCCGCCCGGGCCTGGCCGGCCTCACCTTGAGCGCCAGGTGGTGGACGCGGCCCAGGCCGGGCTCCGCCAGGAGCTGCAGCAGCCCCAGTAGCCGAAGCACCCGGAGGCCCGCGGCCCGCCGAGGACAGCTGGAGCCTGAGGGGCCGACGGGCGCCGGGACGGCCATGTTTGTTCCAGCATCACCAGCTGCTTCCTCCTGTAGAACCACTTCCGGTTTAAAGGCAGGCGGCCGCCGGAAGCGCACGGAAGCCGAGAGGGCAGGGAGTTGGCCGCTGACGAGGTGGTATCTGTAGCCCTTCTCTGGGCACCTACAGCCGGGAAGGTCGACGAGGGGTCGTTTGTAAGGCCTCCCCTGGGCGGACATTCGGTTTAGCCTGAAGAGATGGAACCACAGTGGGGGGGGGGGGGGAACCGCTATGGTGGTTGTCATGGAAACAGTACGCCGCACCTACAAAGCGCGGTGCTGAGAAAGGGACCTCGGGCCTGCGAGAGCCCGACCCCGGGGACACCCCGGCTCTTCTAAGGGTGGGAGTGTCTTAAAACCGGCTACCACGCCTTGCCTGGCGGTGGATTGAACTGACCACACGAGCGGTCCAGACTCCGTGAAAAATACCAAGTCCCTGGTTTGTCGTAGGTCCCTTGATTTTTATTTTTTGTTCTTTGAGACACCTCACACTCAACCTTCAAACTTAACGGTTGCGGTATACAATTTATTAAGCCCTCACTGGGCACTTGGTTCGGCCTTTTGTATGCATCGTTGCATTTAATCAATCAAACAATCGAATGAGGTAGGTGGCTCACCGCTGTACAGGTCGGCAAGCCGAGGCTCTGAGGATTTAAGTCATATGTTCCAGGCTGACCTGGGAACCGCATGCCATCTTTATGCAATGTCATCAGACCACTAGATACAGAGTGTCGACATTTTTCCTTTGCTTCTAAGCTGGAATTTATGGGGACATTTAAAAACATTTTATTGGAGGAGGAGAGAGAGAACAACATGGATTTTGTTCCACTTACGCAGTCGTTGGTTAATTCTTCTTTGTGCCCTGACCAGGGAGGGATCAGACCCACTCCCGGGAGAGCTCTAACCAACTGAGCTACCGGGATAACCAAGGCTGAAAGAAGTTATAGAACATGCTCGTTAAAGTTGCCAACAAACTAGCCAGATTTTTCTAATTTTCAGGGTTTTTCCCGCTTGCCACAGAAGTAACACATGCACTTTGTGTGAAGTCATTGAAGCTAAAGAGGAGAAAATAAAAACGACAGAAAGGTCATCACTAGGTGACTGTGAGTGTACTTGTGAGTTTTATGACAATCAGATTCTTAAAAGTTTTTAACTAAAACTAGACATGGAAGCGCAGATGATAATATCTTAATGGAGCGCAAGTGCTGCCCTCAGGTTAAAAAAGGTCATTGGCAAAGTACAGAATAGGGGTGGAGGGTGGGAGAAAGGGAGAATCCTAGAGTTTTAGCCATGCAAACTTAATAAAAGTCGTGAATCTATGAATACTCCCCTGGAGGAAAAGGAAAGGAATGTACTAGTCCTGTCACACCGTCTGCAAGGACAAAAGTGGGACTAAGGTGGCTCCAGGAAGACAGAAAGATGATGTTTAGTAGGCGCTGGAGAATATTGCTTTCTCTAACCTCTGATCTTTGACCGTGTATTACTAATATGTAATCTTACATCTTGAACGGAATTTTCATCTGCTCTTAATGCCCCATTTTGCAGATAAAGAAACTAATTATTTTGTGAGTTCACACAGCAAGATAATCAAATGTATTTATTGAGGTGATTAAATTTGCCAAGAATTCTGCTAAGTACTTCAGATATACATTATCTCATTGAACAGCACAGAAGCCTGGTAAGGTATTTAATCCTTTTTGAAAGATGAGGCTTGATTAGATTAACTTATTCCAGGGTGGGTTACTGGTTTATCAATGGCCCAGCTAGAACTCCCACTCAGGGACTGCCCACAAAGATCAGCATATGATCTGCCCCACCTGATTGTAAAAAAAATTGTTTCCATGTTAGGTTGGAAGAAGGGTCCTTAGAGAACCAACAGATAGGAAAACAAAAGCAAAGAACTTAAACAACTTACTCAAGATCCCACATCTAATGGCATAGTTTTCCTTTGGTACCTTTAGGAACCAGGACTGAAACCTCTGCTCAGAACTGAATCTCTGCCTCTCACACTATATCAAACATGGCTTCCTAATTCTTATAATTTCAATTTTTTCCCAAAAAGTTAAAGCCCAAAATCGGTGGAACTAATGTGTTATCCAATGAATTGCTACAGAAAATTTCAGAAAGCATTTTAAAAGTCATGGATTTAAAAGAACATACTAGGAATTTTCGGTAATTGATCTTTTCTTTTGGGTATCAAGAGAAATACCAAAGACAGTTAACTGATTCACACTTTAGTATGAAACTAGTTGTTAAAGGGAAGAGTGACTTTTAAGTACCATTTCATTTTTAAAGACAGTTTGCTAGGTTTTGAGGTATTCTTTACTTTTTTTATTAAAAAAAAAAAAAAAAATCATCAAGCCCTGGCTGGTGGCACAGTGAATAGGCACCAGCCTGCAAACCCAAAGGTTGCTGGTTCAACTCCCCAGCCAGGGCACATAACCAGGTTGCAAGCCAGGTCTCCAGCCAGGTCCGTAACTGGAAGTAGGTGGAAGGCAGCCATATATTGATGCTTCTCTCCCTCTCTGCCTCTCTCCCTTCCCTTCTCTCTAAAAATAATTTTTAAAATCTTTTTTAAAAATAAATAAAAATTTAATTTTAGAGATAGGGGAAAAGGGAGAGAAAGAAAGGAAGAGAAACATGAATGTGTGGTTGCCTCTCACATGCCCCCCAACTGGGGACCTGGCCTGCAGCCCAGGCAGGTGCCCTGACTGGGAATCAAACCAGCGACCCTTTGGTTTGCAGGCCGGCGCTCAATCCACTGAGCCACACCAGCCAGGGCTGAAGTATTTATTTACTTTTAAAAGTGAGGTACCATTTTTGAGCATCTCTTGTTTAAATTTGAATAATAAGCTTTTAAAAAATGGGAAATGCCCTGGCTGGTAGCACAGTGGGTAAAGTGCTGGCCTGCGAACCCAAAGGTCGCAGGTTCGGTTCCCCAGCCAGGGCACATAACCAGGTTGCAAGCCAGGTCTCCAATCAGATCTGTGGCTGGAGGCAGGTGAAAAGCAACCATACATTGATGTCTCTCTCCCTCTCCGTCTCTCTCCCTTCCTCTCTTTCTAAAAATAATGAAATAAAATCTTTAAAAATAATAATAAAAAATAAAATAAATAAAAAATGGGAAATGATCAGGAATAGTCTTAATTTCATTCAATAGTATAATAACTATCAAACATTTAGAAGTTTGTAGAATAGGCCCTGGCTATTGTGGCTCAGTGCATTGAGCCCCAGCCTGCAAACAAAAGGGTCGCTGGTTCAGTTCCCAGTCAGGTCACGTGCCTGGGTCACAGGCCAAGTTCCCAGTTGGGGGGCATGTGAGAGGCAACCACACTTTGATGTTTCTCTCCCTCTCTTTCTCCCTCCCTTCGCCCTCTCTAAAAGTAAATAAAATCCTTTAAAAATAAGTTTGTGGAATAGAAAACTTTTGTTTCTGGAAAACAGTTTTACAGGGTTTAAAGCTGGTTCTGACTTCTGGCTTCTTTTCACTTGGAAGTGATTCTGTGACCTTCACAGGGTTACCTACCAGTAGCATCTGTCCAGAGGTTTGGTAGAAACATCTTCCTTCAGGTGTGTGTTTGGAGTTGAGAGACAGGAAAAAGGGAACACCAGACAAAGGCTTAAAGTGAAGTATTCTTTTAGATGGTTTTCCAATTCTGTGAAAACTGCTGCGGTGGCGATTACGTTTAGGCATATGATTTCAGAGTTTCAGGAAAAGATGATTTGCATACTCATGATACTGGAACTGGAAACAGACGTGTTGAGTAACATGAGAACAAGTTACGCCTGCTTGGCCCAGGCAACACGTTTAAAGGGAATTAAACCGGAAGGTATTGACTGAAAAGGCCTGGAGGGGCTGGAAAAACTGATCTCCATCGCCTGAGTTAGCCTGGTTCTTAGTCAAGTGTCTTTATTCCTTCTGTCTCCTCCAACTTTGCAGGATCCACCAAAGGTTGCCACTAGTAGCAGAATTTGTAGTTTGGGCCTAATGTGACTAATAATATTTGGTATCAATTTAGAAGTTGCCAGAAATATTTTAAGTAATTAATGGCTTACTATCTCCAGTTGTAATATGATATAATTGCCCCTTGTTTTCTCATAAAAGGAGTTGATATTTCAGACCCAAAACCTCTTAAAGACAGCCCGGGGGACTAGAGATGAAATAGGAGCATGGCAGTATATTTAGAAATCAGATGTCACCTTCATGCTTTGACTAGAAGTGTCATTTCTTAGGGGCATCGCGGAAGCCCATGGCATTTTCTTGCAGAGAGTAAGCTTTGTGGAGAAGTGAGGCCCTGAGACATCTTGAATCCTGCAGGTTGGGGGAAAATGTCTAATTTACTTCTCCAATTCTTGGTGGAATGATGTGTAACTTGCTGAGTCATAGGACAGCTAGTTTTTCCTGATTTTGTGCACATATTTATAGACCTTCAGGGGAATTCCATCATTCGATGCAAAAATTGGTTTCAGTTTTTAAATTCTTCATAGAATGCCTACTTTTATTTCACTCCAGCTTTTTCCACTTGACTCCTTTCTTGGGTTCCTTAGTAAGTCGTGTGAATGCTGAACAAATGGGGCATTTTAAACAAACTGGTGTGGAAGCTACTATTTGGAAAATCTTGGTAATTTCAGTAGGACTAGCGCCTCACCAACAGACAAACAATTGCAGTTCAGGCAAGCTTTCCTGTTGCACCCAAAGTGCTTAAAGAATTGATTTCCTTTATACAGTAGATATAAATCCTCCAGAAAACAAGAGGAAAAGAAAGAGAACCAGATACTTGTGCTCTTTATGCTAAGCATTTTATGTTTTCTTTTTCTTTTCATTTTTGCAATAGCCATTGATGTTAGCAGCATTATTTCCATTTTACTGGGGAAAAAGAGGCTTAGAACAGAAAAATAATTTATCCAGAACTCTGCGGACCTACCCAAATCTGACACCAAAGCCTGTGCTCCCACCAGCTTACTCATTTCAGCCTCAGAACAGTCTAAGGTCCCTATGTTATGAATAAGAAAACTGAGGCTCAGAGAGTTTAATCAAGTTGCCGAAGGCCACACAGCTGAATACCAGTGGAACACAAGGACCTCAATTTAATAATTACAAAATCTACCTCCTTTAAAATAGATAAGATGGATAGAGGCATCTATGCATTTAAGCCCCTGAATTAGATGCTTATTAATTTCAAACACCATTACAATTGCCAAAAGAGAAAGGAAGGAAAAGAAAACCTTAGAAGTCTAATGCCACAGCAACCTATCTGGGGTCTTTAAGAGTCTAGATACCTTATTTCAGCTAATCATGCCCAAGTAATGAGATTATTCAGCAGAACTTATGTAGTCACCCACCAAGCTCCTAACTGTAAATCATTGCTTTGTAGATGTTACCGAAGTGAGCAGGTGTACAGAACCTACACCGACCCGTTGGTAATTCCAGCGTTCGGGGGTATCAAACTCATTTTCACCTGAGGCCACATCAGCCTCACAGTTCCCTTCAAAGGGCTGAATGTAATTTTAGGACTATAAATGTAACTACTCCTTAGCAGTTAAGGAACCAGGTAGAAACAATGTGCCAGGCCAGACAAAACAAGGTAGAGGGCCAGATTCAGTAAACTTCCCATAGACAGGGTTTATCTTGTGAAAATTGATTGCTAGGATCCGGTCAAAATGGTAGTGTAGGTAGATGTGGTTCTCCTCCTGCCATAACCACATCAAAATTACAACTAAAATATGGAACAGTCATCAGCCAGAACCTTCAGAAATTGAGTGGAGTGGACGTCTGACAACCATGGAATTAAAGAAACCACATCTATCAAGATGGGTAGGAGGGGCCCAGAAGTAGCACAGGCTGGTCTCATACCCATGTGTGGTGGGTAAAAAATTGGGAAGGTCCCCTGATAGCACAGTGGCTAAGGCGCTGGCCTGCAAACCCTAAAGGTCGCTGGTTCGATTCCCAGCCAGGGCACATAACCAGGTTGCAAGCCAGGTCCCCAGGCCGGTCTGTAGCTGGAGGCAAGTGAAAGGCAACCATACATGGATGTTTCTCTCCCTCTCTGCCTCTCTCCCTTCCTTTCTCTCTGGAAATAAAAATATATATATATTTTTATATTTTTAAATTGGGAGGGATATCTCAGGAGTGAGGAGTCCCAGACCACATCGGCACCCCTTCCCACCCAGCCCAGGGCTCCAGTGCCAGGAAGGTAGGTCCCCACAATGTCTGGCTGCAAAAAACAGTGAGGATGGAGTTGGTAGAAGAAACAGCTGGCGCTCCAAGCAATTCCTCTTTAAGAACCCACACCTGGACTCATCTATTCAGCTCACTGCCTCTGAGCTCCAGCGCTGGGTAGAAGTTGAAGGACACCAGTAATGTGCAGGGAGAGACTGAAGTGTGGCCTCTAGGCAAGCAGAGGCCATTGCCTCTTTTCTAAACCCTCTCCCTGCAAGTTGGTGGCATATCTGAGACTCCATGAGCCTGGCTAACACTGACCCTCCTTGGAGATCCCAGGAGACTCCACCCCACCCAACTTATGGGCGCATCCAGTCTGCTTTTCCCTGTGAACGGCTGGTCTTGGCTCAAGTTTTGCAACTTCCTAAATCCCATCAAACAAGCACCAGGTGCCTCAGGGAGCCCCAGGCCTGGCACCAGCAGCAGCAGCCTAGATTCACAGCTCAGCTTCACCTGGGAATCTCCAAGCCCAGCGCAAGTAGCAGTATCTCAGGTTGCTTTATAGCTCAGACAGGGTGGCCCTGGGCAGTACAGGTGGTGGCTGACCTTTGGCTGCACCACCCGGGAAATCCCAGGGTCATGTCAGCACACACAGTGGGCGGGTACAGACCATGTCAGAGCACCATCATCTATCCCTGCACAAAGCGCAGAGGTTGGTGATCGGTGGTCACAGCAGATCGTTGCAGCTGGCTGGCCTGGGTAAATTTGTGCCACTGATGTGCCACCAGCAACCAAGGCTCAATTACAAGAAGAGGGTGTACTCAGCCCACACCAAGGGTGCACCTGGGGTACCCAGCTTGGGGGTTAGGGGAGACTACGCCACTGGACACTATGGTAGGGGATTCAAACGTTGGAACATTTTAGCTTCAGGTAATAGCTAATGAGCTTAGAAATCATTGTGTAAAAGCTGTTGTTTCAGGAACTGAGGTCATTACCCACCCTCAGGGCACAAAGACCTCCACCCAGGACACAGATGAAAGCACGCTGCCGCTTTTATCTCATTAACTTTTTCCTGGATTCCAAAGTCCTTACTTATACCTTTCTTCTCCTTATAAAATGGGCCCATTTATAATGGAATTTAAGGCAGTCTGTTAGGTTAGAAATCTGCCATCTTCTCAGATTGCTGACCATCTGAATAAAGTGCTCATAAAGCTTCAATCCCTGTCTGTTTATTGGGTCTGGTAGAAGACAGGCAGCACTAACGCTGACTTTTCAGGTTTCAACTGTAGGAGACCTACTGCATTAGGCCATACTACCAAAACACAGAGTTAAGGCAGCTCTACCCAATACACAGAAACAAACACAGGGAGGCTGCCAAATTGATGAGGCAAAGAAATACGGCTCAAATGAAATAACAGAACAAAGCTCCAGAAAAAGAACTAAATGAAACAGATAGCCAACCTATCAGATGCAGAGTTAGAAACAGGATGCTCAGGTAACTGATTGAGTATGACCACAAAATAAAGGAAGAAGTGAAGGTTATACAAAGTGAAATAAAGAAAAATATACAAGGAATAAACAGATGAGAAGGAAGTCAGGATTCAAATCAACCATTTGGAGCAAAAGGAAGAAATAAACATTCACCTGGAATAGAAGAAACAGGAATTGGAAAAAAAACAAGCAGAGGATTAAGAACCTTTGGAACAACTTTAAATGTACCAAAATCCTAGTCATAGGGGTGTCAAAAGGAGAAGAGGAAGAGTAAGAGATCGAAACCTTCTATGAAAAAATCATGAAAGAAAACTTCCCAAATTTTGGTGAAGAAAATAGACATACACACCCAGGAAGCAGAGAGAGTCCCAAACAAGCTAGACCCAAAGAGGACCACACCAAGACACATGATAATTAAAATGACAAAGATTAAAGATAAGAGAGAATCTTCAAAGCAGCAAGAGAAAAACTTACCTACAAAGGAGTTCCCATAAGACTGTTAGCTGATTTCTCAAAAGAAACTGCAGGCAAGAAGTATTCAAAGTGATGAAAAGTAAGGACCTACAACCAAGATTACTCTATCCCACAAATCTATTATTTAGATGGAAGGGCAGATAAAGTGTTTCCTAGACAATGTAAAGCTAAAGGAGTTCATCATCAGCAAGCCATTATTACATGAAATGTTAAAGACTCTTATTTAATGTTCAAAACTATGAACATTAAAATTAAAACAGCCCTGGCTGGTAGCACAGTGGATAAGGCGCCAGCCTGCAAACCCAAAGGTTGCAGGTTCCATTCCCCAGCCAGGGCACATAACAAGGTTGCAAAACAGGTCTCCAGTCAGGTCTGTGGCTGGAGGCAGGTGAAAAGCAACCATACATTGATGTCTCTCTCCCTCTCTGCCTCTCTCTCTTCCCCTCTTTCTAAAAATAATTAAATTAAAAAAAATCTTTAAAATTAAAACAAACTCAGAACTATCAACAACTGAATCTAAGAAATAAAAACAAAAATGAAAACAAAGCAAACAACCAAAACAGGAATAGAATCACAGGTATGGGGATCATTCGGTGGGTTATCAGCTGGGAGAGGGAAGGAGGAGAAAGAGGAAATGGTGCTGGGGCCAAGGAGCATAATTGATAGGAACCAAATAGACAGTGGTAAGTTAAGAATAGTATAGGTAGCCCAGGCTGGTGGCACAGTGGATAAGGGGCTGGCCTACGAACCCAAAGGTCGCTGGTTCGATTCTCAGCCAGGTCTGTGGCTGGAGGCAGGTGAAAGGCAACCATACATTGATGTTTCTCTACCCCTCTGCCTCTCTCCCTTCCCCTCCCTCTAAAAATAAATAAAATCTTTTAAAAAAATACTATAGGAAAGGGTGAAGCCAAAAAACTTTGGAAGTAACTCTCTTTTTGCTGATTTTAAGATTCTCTACCTTTTTAAAAAACATTGTATTTATTATTTTTTAGAGAGAGGGAGAGAAACATCAATGTATGGTTGCCTTTCACCTGCCTCCAGTTACGGACCTGGCTGGAGACCTGGCTTGCAACCTGGTTATGTGCCCTGGCTGGGAATTGAACCAGGGGCCTTTGGGTTTTGCAGGCCAGCACCTTATCCACTGTGCCACCAGCCAGGGCTCTCTCTTTATCTTTAAATATTGGTCTTTTAATTATGTGTCTTGGTATGATCCTCCTTGGGTCTAGCTTGTTTAGGACTCCGTGCTTCTTGGACTTGTATGTCTATTTCCTTCACCAAATCTGGGAAGTTTTCCTTCATTATTTTTTCATACACGTTTTCAATTTCTTGCTCGTTCTCTTCTCCTTCTGGCACACCTGTGATTCAGATGTTGGCACATTTAAAGTTGTCCTAGAGATTTCTAAGCCTCTCCTCATTGTTTTCAATTCATTTATTCATTATGAATTGATTGTTTATTTCTTTCTTATGTTCTAAATAATTGATTTGAACCACATTTTCCTTCCCTTCACCATTGGTTTTGTGTGGATGTTCCTTTGCTTCACTTAGCCTTCACTTCTTCCATTCTGTATTTGTCATAGTTAAGCATATCTGTCAGGTCTGTGAGCATCTATCACCAATGTTTTGAACTCTGCATCTGTTAGGTTGGCTCTCTCCTTGTCACATAGTTCTTCCTGTTCCCTCTTTTGGGCCATACTTCTCTGTCTTTTCAGCTTGACGGGCTCCTACGTTTGCCTCTGTGTCTTAGATACAGCTGTTGCACCTGATAAGGCGAAGCCTTAGGTATTCATCAGTACCTGGTGTCTGTTTTCACCACTGCTGTATGTGGAAGAGGCGTCTGAAAGGGAACATCACTTGCTCAGCGCTCATCCCTTTTCCAGGCACTCCTCCCACTTCCCACATGGGACTGGGACCTCTCTAGCTATCATCCTGGCTGTGATTCCCAGAGTGGATGGCTCTGGGGATGTTCTAGGACCATGGGGGCCCTCTAAACATGTGGACGCTGCTGAGATCCTGGCAGTTTCTTCCTCTACCCCAACCCCCACTGGTTTTCACAGTCAGAAGCAATGAGGCTTTATTTTCCCTGGCACTGGAACCATGAGCTACTGCATCTGGTCTGTTGTTGGGAGCACTCCCCAGGTGTCCCTCCTGGCTTTTATAACATGTGCCTGCACTTTCTGCTGGCTGGCCATAGCAGCTGTCACAGCCACTGCCACCATACTGTGTCCTCTCCACCCAGGCTCCACCCCCCTACCTGTCTGGATGAGTATTTCTTCTTCATAGCTTTGTTGGACTTCCATGCAGCTTGATTTTCTGGAACTTCTGATTGTCTCTAGTTTTGAGGTAGTTGTATTCCTTCTTAGTTTTGGAAGGAGATGCAGTGCATCTACGCCTCCATCTGAGCTGGAAGTCTTACTGGGTTTCTATAAACTATTTCCTGCTTACTGATCTTAACAGGTCTTTTATCTTAATGTGATCTTCTTTTACTTCTGCTTTCCCTTCCTCCTTTCCCCCTCTTTCTCTTCTTTACATCAGCAGGTTACATTTCCTTCTGATTAACATCTTTTCACAAGTGGTCACTGTTTTTGAGAAGTCTCCAAGAACTCCGTAGAGATTAGATCATTGTGTCTGACTAAAAAAAAATACTGAAGCCTTCCTTAGGTGGAGGGGAAATCAAGATTGGTGGTTACTGATTCAGGGTCTTGTCAGATAACCTGCTCTTTTGTTTACAGTTTCTAACTGCGGTGTTGTTTGATTTCTTACCCCTCCAACCCACCCTGGCTGTTAATCTGTCTTGGGAGGTAGGTCGTTCTGATCGTTTTCTATCAATCATTTTATATCTTGGAGTCTCTGGAGTAAAGAGTTCCCCAACCTGGCAACTGGGAGATCAAAACATTTAATCGCATGCATCAAAAGTGAGGGGGTGGCAGGAAACTGAAAAAAAACACAGACTAAAACCGTTTTCACAAGTGAAATTTATTCCATGTCTAACAGAGGAAGTGGACCCGGATGGAGGTTTATCGGTGAGGTTTTCTCAGCTCCAACCTTTCACGGTGGAGGACGATAAACTGGGTTGCAGCTAAGGGGTGGACGCCGTCAGTATGGGGAGGATGCATCACGAAATATTTCTGAAATTAGACCCACATTAGGAACCCACTGTCAGAAAAGTTAGTAGCATTAAGTTAGGAGGAAGAGCCTAGTGATTCGTAGGACAGCCTTGGAACTACCCAAATTCCCGGTAGCTAGTCGAGAATGTCTCTGTACACCCTTGGAATGCAGAGTGATGGAGTCAGGACCTACTTAAAAATGAGCTCTCGGTTTCCCAATCTTAGGCCAAGTAACAGGTGCGTATCCCCGGGATCTCGGCGGCGAACGCTGAGGTGGATGCGTCACCTCCGCTGGCCAGATGGGGGCTCTGAGCTTCCAGAGAGCAGGAGTCCTTGCCCCAGGCCGCCGGGCTAGGAGGGGCGGGAGGCCGCCCTGGAACGAAACGCTTCCATCTGTGGACCCAGCGCCTCTGATTTTACCCCCTAAGCGGCAACGTGATTTCACGTCTGAGCGTTTCTTGGCTGAACGGGTTGGAAACCACTGGTTTCGCAGATTAGAAATCTCTAGCTGCGCGCGCGCCGGATTCCCTCCCTCGCCACTCGGAGCTGCTCAGCCTCTCGTGGCCTGGGCATCTCCGTCTGTACAGCGCACAGGCATCGCCTTTCCAGGCCCCACTCCCACCGCGCACGGCCGCGGGGCTCCTGGGCCTCCGGTTCGTCCGGAGCGAAGCCCGGTGGGCGTGAACGCTGCGGGGAAAGTGGTGTCCTTCAGCGCGGAGGGCGCTCTGCGCAGAGGAGCAACCTCAGGCCTCGCGGAGCGCTGGGCACGGCCCTGTTCAAAGGCGATGGCTGCCCTAAGAGCAGACAATGCTGGTGCTATTAACTAATGAAAAGATCGGGGGGCGGGGTACTCGCCCCGCTTCCCTCCCGGAGCTTCCGCACCCCCAGCGCGGCGGGCGGGGCAGGGCACCTGGGGGGGGGGGGCGCGTGCGCGCGCTGCCAGCGCCCCGCCCCCGCCGGCCCCGCCCTCTGCTCGCTCCCGGGCGCGCTGCGGCTGCCCGGCTGCTTCCTCGGGCCATTTTGCTGAAGAGCCACCGGAGGAGGAGCCTCGGCGGAGACCCTAAGCGAGCGCAGCCAGCCGGAGGGAGCGAGGGAGCGGCAGCCCGGAGGAGGCGGCGGCCGCGCGAGCCCAGGCTACCTCGATCGCGGGGACCCCGAGCGGCGAGGGGTTGCCAGGGAGGGGGACCGGCGAGCCGCGCCCGGCGCGCCCCTTCCCGCCCCTTGCACCATGAGCTGGGGCACCGAGCTCTGGGTGAGTGAGGGGCTGGGCCCGCGGGCTGCGGGAGAAGGCGCTTGGGGCGCCCGGGCAGGGGACGCGGGCCCGGGTGACCCGGCGGAGGCGGCGGCGTGCGGGTCGGGGTCCCTGCGGCCTGAGGGAGGCGCGGGTCCGGGCGCCCCTCGTGGGCCTTGGCTGGAGCCGGAGGTGCGAGCCAGATTTGCCCTTTCGAGGCGAGGGAAGCTGGTGTGTGTGCGCCCGGCGGCCTGAGGTGGGGGCGCGGGGTCTCGGTGCCCGGGTGGCCGGAGAAGGGGGCGCGGGTCTGGGTCCCCCAGGCGGCCGGAGGCCAGCGGTGTTGGTGGAGAAGAACCTTAATCCCTCCCGGGAGTAGGCGATGCGCGGCCGGGCTGCGCTGGGGGCGTGGAAGCCCGCGGGCTTTGGAGACGGCGCTATTTGTTGGGGCGCCGAGCCCCGAGTTCCCAGGGCTGCGTTCTGCGCGCGGAGGTGCGCGGTCCGGCTCTCCTCCCGGGTGGCGCGGGCGGCCCCTCGGGCCGGGTCCCACCGCTGGGGTTCGGGCCTCGGGGGTGGGAAGTGGCGACTTCCCTCTAGAAGCGAGGACTTCTTGACCTGTGGAGGTTTGGGGCGCCCTTGCAGGTCTCCCCGGAAAGCGCAGATACTGAATCTGATGTGCGGACTGCGGCGTTTGGCCTGGAGGGGAAAGTTAGGGGAGATCACCTTCGGGAGGGGGGAGTCATTCTTCAGCTGCTCAGAGGACACTGCTGGAATGGGGAGGGGTGGCGGGGAGAGGCGGGGTCCTTAGCCTAGGGTGCGGTGGGGAAACTGGCGGTGCGGTGCGGGGGCCGGGGCGCGGGAATGCCCCGCAGAGCGCCGGCCACCCCGGGAGCGATGGAGCTTGTGCCCCTGCCTTCCCGTGTGCCCGGGGAAGTCGCCGCGCGAGGGCCGTGCATGCCCAGCGGGAGGAGTGGCTGCGATCTCAATTATTGCGCCGAACTGTTCTCAAGACGAGACATTTCCCGTGATGAACTCGAAAGTGCCTCTTTTTGGAATTCCATTCGTAAAGGGTGTGGAGGAGACGGTGTGGGGTGGCGGCTGCTAATCTGAGCTGAGGCCAAGAAATCTCACCTCAACATAAAACATGGTTAGAGCTGTAGCAACAGAGCACACCCTCCCTTATTATTATTTTTTTGGCTTTAATTGTTCTTACATAACCATTTCTTAGGCTCAGAAGCAGCTACTGTTAGTAGCCAAAATCCTTGGAGGCGGGCAGTAGCCTCTTTACGTTAAGATAATTCATTTGGTAAACATCTTCCCTCTAAAGGAACTCAAGATTTTGGCTGCTTTTTACAAATAGTTATATTTAAAATAAAACAATGGAGGATTTAAAATATTCGCTCAAACCTAATTAGGCAGCATCTCCCGTTTTAAATGTATTTCTTTCCTTTTCTATTGCTGCTCCACTCCCTTTGGCCCTTTTCAGCTTCTGTGGGGGAGGGAGGACAAGTCAGAAGTAATTTTTATCAAGAGAATAGACATTTTGGCACAATGTTTTTCACTTGTTTAAGCAAACAAAGGATTCTGGGGGAAACTACAGTACATTGCTCAGTGCAACAGTTCTGGGAGTCTTGCCCTGCGATGCTGGTGAATGTTACAGAAGGTGATGGAGAGGGGAGAGCGGCTGTGAGAAGGGAAATGATCAATGAGGCCCAGTTGCCTGCGTTATTCTGCACACTTCTCTGGGTGGAGAGGTGGGAAGGAGCTGTTGAAAATAAGTGGGAGCTGCATTATGGGTGAATGATAGGAAGTCTTGGATTTGCATCGAAAGAAGCTGGGGTGGTCGTGGGTGGGTATGGGATGAAAGAAAAGCAGCCCTGCCCTGGCCGGTCTGGCTGGGTTGGTTGGCCAGCCTTCCCCCAAGCCACAGAGCCCTTGTCGGAACCCTGGGCAGGGTTCCCGGGTAGGTTGCAGGTTCCCATGTCACCGTGCCTAGGAGATGCCCCAATCGATGTTTTTCTCCCCTTTCTTTCTCCCTCCCTTCCTCTCTCCCTGAAAATGAAAATAAGTAAATAACTGCATTTTAAAAATAAATTGCATGAAAAACAAAAGCAGCCATGAGTGGGTCGTTGCCGAAGCTGGGCATTGGGGCCAGGCGGGCTCCACTCTCTGCGGCTTGTGCTGGAATCTTCCTGCAATAAAACTAACTGGAGAAGATTTTTGAGGAAGAAGGTATGTGACCTCCTGGAGATCTTTTTTCGCTCGGTAAGGTTGGCAGGAAGAATGAGTCAGTCAGCAGTTATATATGTGCAGGTATGTCAGCGAAGTTTTGGAGTGTTTTTTTTTTTGTTTGTTTGTTTGTTTTAAAAGACATTCGTTGGAGTATTTACTGGCTTTTGCCCTGGAGTGGCTTGTGACTTGGAGTTGAATGGCGGGAAAGGCATAACATCTGTATGTGCACTACTACTACCAAGAGAAGTGCCAAATCTGAGTTTTAAGATGAAATATGAAGACGTACGAAGGCAACAGAGTGTGCGCCTTTCTAGTTGCCTTGTTTTATTAGTCGTTGGTATGTTTGAGGAAAGGAAGAATGAAGGGCTCTGAAAGGAGACTCCTGCGGTGGTGAGAGACCGTGTGCCGGGGGCAGTGTGGGGTGGTTGAGGGTTTCCCGTGAATGGTGGCTTCGGGATCATGCACGTGCGGAATGAGATAATGACGACGTTCAAGCATAACTGGGCGGAATTATGCCCCTAGGTGGAGAGAGATGGAGCTATGGTTTGGGTGCTGTGAGTTCCTTGTACCGGGCGGTTGCAGCTTTCACCGACCTTCGCAAATGCCATCAGGGGTCCACACATTTTAGGATTTTTCTCAAAGTCCATGTGGGCTTTTTAAAAAAATCTTCTATCTCCTCAGGATAACAGCACTGTTGGCCTTCTCTTGCATCCTATGGAAAACTCCAATTTTAGGCCTGCTTTTGGTTGTATACGCTCTCTTTGAATCATCTGTCATACAGACTTTTCAAAACTGCAGGCTTCCAACGGGTATTTTACATGAAAGGCTTACTCTTTAGCCACATCCTGCTTTATAGAGGGAGTGAAACCTCTCTCTCTCTCTCTGTATGTGTCTCTGTAGCACTTTTTTTTTCTTTCTTTTTTTTTTAAGATTTTATTTCATTATTCTCAGAAAGAGGGGAAGGGAGAGAGGCAGAGAGGGAGAGAAATATCAGTGTATGGTTGCCTTTCACCTGCCTCCAGCCACAGACCTGACTGCAGACCTGGTTTGCAACCTGGTTATGTGCCCTGGCTGGGGAATCGAACCTGCGACCTTTGGGTTCACAGGCCAGCACCTTATCCACTGTGCTACCAGCCAGGGCTGTCTCACTTTTTAACAGTTGTATAAACTGTTATGCAAGTTGTATAAACTTGCATATTCTAAGAAAGTTTTAGAAATTATAGCCCTGGCTAGTGTGGCTTAGTGCTGGCCTGCGAACCCAAAGGTCGCTGGTTCGATTCCCAGCCAGGGCACATAACCAGGTTGCAAGCCAGGTCTCCAGCCAGGTCTGTAGCTGGAGGCAGGTGAACAGCAACCATACATGGATGTTTCTCTCCCTGTCTTCCTTCTTGTCTGCCCTTCTATCTGAAAATAATGAATAAAATAAAATCTTTTAAAAAAAAGAAATTATAAAATGTCAGGAAGTTATCATACAACTATAAAAGCGAACTCAAAGCCCGTAATTTGTATTAATGGCATTGGCTTAGTTTGTATTTAAATATCTTTCATTTATTTACTTTTAGGTAGAGGGAAAGGGAGAGAGAAAGAGGGAGAGAAACAGCAATGTGATTGCCTCTCTGAGCCCCCAGCTAGGAACCTGGCTTGCAACCCAGACATGTGCCATGACTGGACATCGAACTGGTGACCCTTTGGTTTGCAAGCTGGTACACAATCCACTGAGCCATACCAGCCAGGGTGGCTTAGTTTGTGTTTAAATTGGGACTTTCTAGTATGTGTCAGGTCAAAGCGTAAATGTCTATTTTGAAGGGATTGTTTACAATGAAGTTGTCTCTATACAACTATTCATAATACTGTCTTTTAATCAAAGTTTTAGAATTTTTATTGAACAGCTACTATGTACAAGATACCTATCTGAATCTAAGTTACATTATATACATTAAAGGATATCCATTTACTTCAGTGAAAACATAGAAAGTAGTTCTTAACTCGAGCTTACAACATTAGAATCAAAAAGGAGATTGAGAGCCCTGGCTGGTAGCACAGTGGATAAGGCGCTAGCCTGTGAACCCAAAGGTCGCTGGTTCGATCACCAGTCAGAGCACATAACCAGGTTACAAGCCAGGTCTCCAGCCAGGTCCGTGGCTGGAGGCAGGTGAAAGGTAACCATACATGGATGTTTCTCTCTCCCTCTTCCTCTCTATCTGGAAATAATAAATAAAATCATTTTTTTTTTAAAGGGAGATTTACATTTGTAAGAAGAACCAAATGAATTTACTCAAGACTTTGTGTAAAAAGTAAAGATAATAGGGTCAATAGGTTGCACTGGCATAGTGAACTTGTGACTTGGTCATGGGAGAATTGGTAAAGCAAGGGTTTCTTACATTTGAAGGTTTTGTTTTTCTTTCTTATCTACTTATTAGAAATAAGTGACAAGTTATGGAAGTGTCAGTTCAACTTTTTTTGGCTTGATCGTTAACTGTGAAGTGTAAATAAATTAATTGAAAATTTAGCTTTCCTCATAATTATTCTACTCTTTGCAGGTAGTAAATGATTTGGTGACAGAAGCTACTTTTGTTTCCTAGAGTCCTTGCTGCCATCTTTATTTCTTTATTTTGGCGCTAATAAAAAAATAGAGTAGCCTAAAATACTAAAAGCAAGAAAGTAAACAGAGAGCCCTTGTCCCAGCAGCTCAGTTGGTTGGGCCAAAGGTCACCCGTTCGATTTCCTGTCAGGTCACTTACAGGTTTGGTCCCCAATTGGGGGACATGCAGATGGAGGCAACTCCATCAATGTTGATGTTTCTCTCCCTTTCTTTTTTCCTCCCTTCCCCTTTCTCCGGTATCAATAAGAAAAAGGGTGAGCCGAGGCAGGTGAAAGGCAACTATACATTGATGTCTCTCCCCTTTTCTGCCTCTCTTCTTTCCCCTCTCTCCATAAATAATAAATACGATCTTTTTAAAAAATCAACTATCTCTATTAAAAAAAAAAAAAAAAGAATGAGCAGAGGGACCTGAATAAGACAGATTGGTTAAGTTAGTAAGAAACCACCTGTGTTGACTATAGTAGGTTTTTAAAAAAACCTGAGCTTTTAGGACAAGGCCAGGCATACAATGGGCATTCAAGGCTGTGTTGACTATGGTGACGTTAATTCTAGGTGCACTTCCAAGAGGCAGCAAGGAAAGAGTTATCTTGCGCTGTACTGGAAACAATGCCTGACTCATGTAGTAGGAGTTGGATAAATATTTATTGAATAAATGAATCTTTTTCCCCCTTTTGTTTTAACATTTGCTTTTTTATAAAGTGATGGGAGAATAATTTTAATACCTTTCTGCACTCTGACAGTTGTAAACATTTTTTGTGGTTCTTTTCTAGAATTTTCATTTTTTAAAAAATTCTAGGTTCCTTTTCCTGTAGTAGATTTTATTTTTTCAGAGTGGTTTTATTTTTCCTAGCAGATTGGGCGGAAGGTAGAGATTTCCCATAGACTTGCTGCCCATAAATGTTTGCAGCCTCTAGAGTAGGGCTGGAAGATTTATTTTCTGTTGTTCCTGCAACTTATGCCTGATACTCATGTGTGTGCTTTTGTGAGAAGACTTCCTGGTGTGCTAAAACTTTAAACTGAATTCTGCTTTAATCTGGAAGCCATGGACTATGAATAGTTCCAGGTTTTGGGGGGTTGTCTCTTACTTACTCTTCTTGCTGCTGGAGGACGAATGGGGGAGCATTTCAAAGCTCTACCGTGGTGTGTGTTTAACCCTTCAGGGGCGTCTTTGGCACCAACAGGGGAGACATGGCTCCTGGAACTGCCGCAGAAGATAAAGGAAATCAAGTGGAGAGGAAATCAAGTTCAATTCTGCCATTCCTTCCTCTCCCCTGAAACAAGTTTTGTACACAGCCTTTTCCGGTTAGTCAATACTAAACATAACTTGGGTGGTCCGGAGATTTTGTGGATGATATTTACTGTCAGCCTGTTGCCTTCACTTTGTACATGAGACCTAATCCGGAACATACTATACATACGTTTATTTCTTTCTTTCCTTATTTGTTTAAAGGTTTGTAAGTTTCATTTATTTATTTCTAGAGAGAGGGGGTGGGAAGGAGAAACATCAGTGTGTGGTTGCCTCTCGTGTGCCCCCAAGTGGGTACCCTGCCTGCCACCCAGGCATGTGCCCTGACTGAGAATTGAACAGGTGACCCTTTGGGTCGCAGGCAGGTGCTCAATCTACAGAGTCCTGTCAGCCAGGGCTGAACATTTTATTTGAATTGCATTTTTGGTAGGCAGAGCTGTACATCAAGTGCCATAAGGCAGTTTTATGAGTGTCCTTGTGAGTGTCCATGCTAACCGGGCAGTCGCGTTGTAACTGCTGCTTTACATTCGTGTGGCTTGAAAACTGCGTCTTTGAAGGGCTGGGCAGACAGCACTTGCTCCCTGGCTAAAGTTAACACTGTGTTTCCTGCAAGTATTACTCATACGTGTTTTGTCAACCCCGCCCACACCTGAAAAGAAGGCTTTATTTTGACACTGAAAAATTGCACGCTGCTGAGAGTACTTGAATGCCCTGGGAAATTAGTCTAATTAGATTTCAGAATGTATGTAGGTGTGAAATCTTCTGGAATTAGTGTTTGTAACAAAATATTGGCTTCCTCTTTTAGTTAGGTGTACTTAGACTAGCTTGGGCCTAATGATGTGTCTAGTTAAAAACTTTTAAAAGTCATAAAGGGCCAAATATGTATATTAGAAAGTTAAATGAGAGTATGCACATGTTTAATATTGATTGATTGTGGTTTCCTACATCTGTTAGCTTTTAAACCTCATTTAATTGATAAATTCTGTGTTAAATTTATGTAGAGCTTAACAGTCTCAATCGTTTAATGCTACAGATAGATTCAAACCACCCCCACCAGCAACAAAAAATGATGAATCTTTCAATTTCTTGTTGCAAAAGTTAGAATACCTATAACATTTAAATGATATTATATTACTCCTTGCCTTTTGTTAAAATTTAGACCATACCATTCTAGTAATTAGAGTGGGGTTTAAAAAAAATTTTTTTAAGATTTTAAAGAATGAGGTTTTTTAAAAAAATAAGAATTCTCACTATTATCTGGGATTTTCATGTATACCCTTTAGCAACTGCAGTTTCCTTTCTACCTTGTACTGCGCTACCCTATGAACTATAAAAATAAGAATAGCTTATAATTACATAAACTCTTTTAATACTTTCACATGCACCATTCCCTGTTGCCTTGAACATGGTTAAATAATTATCACCGACTTTGCTAATTATTTAGAGCTTGCCATGTGCAAAGATTTCCCACCCATCATCTTACTTTTCTTCACAAGAATCCAGTGAGGTAGGTGCCATTCAGCGGCAGCATCAGAGAAGGTCCAAAGGTGGAGTTAGGAGCACCAAGTTCTCTTGGGAAGTACCACCTGTGAACAGACAAGGGAGCAAGTGAGATTGGGCAGAGGAAGCCATGAGACCATCGTGGAGCGGGACGGTCTCCACCAGGCCAAGCAGGACTCCCAGAGCAAACGTCACCCATTTTAAGGAGTCTCACGCTGGACCGAAGTGGGCCAGGCCCTGGTACCTCTGCCTTGCTCATTCATTGGCCAAGGACAGTGTCACATAGGCAGCCATCTTGCTCAGTCATTGGTTGGGGATTGCCACAAGAAGGCCTGACCTTGGCCCGAAAGATGAGACAGACTCTAAGAGAGGCTATCTGCCGGCCACACTCCTTGCATCTGAGCAAGGAGTCCCTTCTGGAAAGAGGATTTGGATGGTACCTTCCCACACTCTCCACGATGCCCTTAAGAGTAAATTGAAGCTCAGAAGAGAAAATAACTTGCCCAAGTTCATCAAGTAGAAAGGAAAGGTTAAATCGCAGGTCTTTGGGGCTCTAGAGCCCACCCCCTCGTCCTTTTTTCAGTTCATGTTTTCAAAAATCAGTAATTGTTATTGTTTCAATTCTTTGGTTATAGAACATTTCCCAATATATATAAGGAAAATAATATTGTAAGCCCCTATGTATTATGTACTCACCCAGATTTTAGATCATCAACATGTTGGCAGGCTTGTTTCATTTGTTCGCCCCATGTGGCTTTAAAAAAACAAAAGATTTTATTCATTGTTTTCAGAGAGAAGGGCGGGGAGGGAGGAAGAAAGGAAGAAAAACAACAATGTACGGTTGGTTGCCTTTTACCTGCCTCCAGCTACAGACCTGGCTTGCAACCTGGTTACGTGCCCTGGCTGGGAATTGAACCAGCGACCTTTGGGTTTGCAGGCCAGCCCATGTGGCTTTTTAGAGTCCTCAGTCTTCTCCCCTGCTTCCCAACTTTCTGAGGAGCCATGTGGAGAACCCCAGTTCTTCCCCATTCTTTAAAATATGAAAGCAGGAGAGAGCCAATTTTGTTAAGTACCTGATGCACCTTTTGGGGGACATTTTTATTTATTTATATTTCAGGTTTTATTTATTGATTGTTAGAGGTAGGGAAAGGAGGGGAAAAGAGAGGGGAAGAGAAATATCATTTTGGTTGCCTCTCGCTGTACCCCCAGAACCCACAGCCCAGGCGTGTGCCCCGAATGATAATTGAACCAGTGACCTTTTTGCCTTACAGGACTATGTCCTACCAACTGAGCGGCACTGATCAGGGCTTTAAAAAAAAAAGTTAAATGTATCATTTCCTAACCTAACAAGGACCCTGAAAGTTGAATCATCTGATAGACGAGTCTCGAGTCTCGGAGGTGAAGATACATAGCAGACTTACCAAAATACTAGGAATTTAAATACAGATTATTTCCTGACAGCAAACAAAAGTAGTTTACAAATGGCATTTTCTGTATGAGTGACTTGCCATCATCCCTTTTTCCCCTACCACTCACATTTCCCGACACTGATAGAGGTTTTGGTTTCTGAACCATGTGAGGTTTCTTGTCCTGGAGCTGTTGAGAATCAGTGACTCACGGTGTCCAAGCTGCAGAAGGTGACACATGAAGCTACTATTCCAGCAGGTGTTTCATGCCGTGTCCTGTGATCCCCTTACCCCTGCCCATTCTTGTCAACTCAAAGCATTTTTTTTTTTCCTTTTCTGATTTAAAGAAATGAATTTGTAAAGGTAGTAAATAGTAAGAGTAGTATCAAGTTTCTGATTCTGTATCCCGCAGAAGTATGTCTCGGTGACAAGTTTTTTCATGCAACTGAGAAGGAGCAAAGACGATGCTGACCACTTTGGAGGTGCGCTCTGGCTGTCCCACGCAGGGCTCTTCCAGTTTGGGGACTTGAGGAACATGAAACTGAACAGGTCCCTTCCTATCTGCTGCAGAAGAAACCCTGGCACCTTTACAGGAAGCTTACTCCCTGTGCACTTCTGTTTGCATAACCAAAACCGAGAGTGGGTTCCCGAGGTGCATGGAAACACCCAGCAGGTTGCTGGGAGGAGCGGTGTGGGTGGACCCACATGAGCAAGAGGGCTGGGCAGGGTCACTGCCACTTGCTAGGCAGGCCCTCACATCTGTCCCCCTCGCTCCGCCGCCCCATAAACGCCGATGGTCCCTTGCTCTTCACCAGGGAGATGGGAGTGTGTTTGGGACGCGCGGTGAGGTTGCTGGATGAGGCGGTGGGGAATACAAATGAGCGCGGTCATGGGGAGGATTAAAGGGAAAAGAGCCCTGTTCCTTGTGGACAAGTGTCAGGACCCTCCTGCTGCCAGCAGGACTCCTGAAAAGCGAGCTGTCCACTGTCCAAGCCTTCCTGTTCCACAGTGAAGTCTTTGTCCTTTGATTCGAAATTCTGCTTCCATGTTAACAATAACCTAAAATAACCTCATAGTAGGGAAATGCCTGGACATCATTGCTTTGGAAAGGAGCTCTGGATTTTCGGAGTTCATGTGTGTTGATCTCTTTCATATATATGTATGCACACACACGCTGCACTGGAAAACACCATACTAATTTTTATTTATTAAAAATAGTTTTTCTTGCCCTGGCTGGTGTAGCTCAGTGGATTGAACACTGGCCTGGGAACCAAAGGGTTACAGGGCACATGCCTGGGTTGCCAGCATGTGAGAGGCAACCACATACTGATACTTCTCTCCCTTTCTTTCTCCCTCCCTGCCCCTATAAAAGTAAATAAATAAAATCTAAATTTATTTATGTTTTTTAATTGATTCTACAGAGAGAGGGGAAGGGAGGGAGAGAGGGAGAGAAACATCCATGTCATAGAAGAACATTGATCAGTTGCCTCCTGTACGTATATGCCCTGACTGGGGACCAAACCTGGAACCCAGGCATGTGCCCTGACCAGGAATCGAACCGGAGACCATTCGATTTGCAGGATGACTCCTAGCCAGTTGAGTAACACCAGCCAGGGCAACCATACTAATTTTTAGCAGTATATCTGAGTTTACACAAGATCTGATTTAATGTTGTCCCTCAGGGGCAAGTAGTTCTCTTTGGCTATTATTGCCGCTTAGAAAAAAATTCTAGGCCCTGGCTGGTGTGGCTGAGTAGATTGAGCACCAGCCTGCGAACCCAAGTGTCTCTGGTTCAATTCCTAGTCAGGGCACGTACCCAGGTCTCCAGCCAGGTCCTCAGCTGGAGGCAGGTGAAAGGCAACCACACATGGATGTTTCTCTCCTTTTCTTCCTCCCTTCCCTCTCGCTAAAAATAATGAATAAAATCTTTTCAAAAAATTCTACTGCAATCACCTTACTTTCCTCAAAAGCGGGATATTTGCTACTTGGGACATTAATGAATTACTCTATAGATATCAGCTTAGTGTGAGATTGGCTTCGTCTTAGCAAAGAAAACTAAGAGCTTTAAAGTGATTTCCGTTAGTGTGTATGTGTATATATGTACGTATATATATGCTTAGCAGGGTTTGTTTGGACAAAGATATTTGGATTCATGAGTGTGTATGTGAAGTTAAAATCCATTGTTTACCATGACCCTGAATTTTTTTATTTCAATTTTATTAAAAAAAAAATAGTTTATGCGGGGATGCAAAGTACAGCATAGGCAATATAGTCTATAATATAGTAATAATTATATGTGGTACCAGGTGAGTATTAGACTCATAAGTTATGAAAGTGTCTAATCTCTATGCTGTATGCTTGAAACTAATATAACATTGAATGTCAACTGTAATTGAAAAAAAAGTACAGGCTCTTTTTAAATGGAAGAAGTAGGTCATCTGTGTGCATCATTCAGTTTTCAGAAGATACTAAGCTATCCGTGAAAAGGAACCAACTGAAATAATAAAGATTATATTAGACCTGATGCGTATAATTGAGACTTTCCTATTTGTCCATAGTATCTATTTTTGGAGCATCTACTAAGCGCCAACGACATGGTTCTTGTCTTCAGCTTCCAGTCGAGTAGGGGTGCAGAAATGTGGGCAAGAAGTCACCGTGCAGTGTGACAAGGATGAAGGGAGGGTAGCCACGGGGAAACCACTCTGTTGGGCTCATGTGGCACCCACATGGAGTCCTGAAGGAGATGTAAGTTCTTCGGGGCAGGGTGGCGGGCAGGTGGGGAGTGGCCTAGACAGCCTTCCGGGAAGAGGGGCGCAGCGTGCAGGAGCTCTGAAGTATAAGGGGGTGCAGAGCTTGAAAATGAGCTGAGCCCGGGCAGAGGAGCCTGGAGAGATGGACTAAGTGGAAACCGTGTGAGGTCTCTGGCTTCCTCTCGAGGCCACAGATACCCTTGAACTGCTGAAGCTGGTGGCTACTGCCGATTTCCCGTCCTCTGGCTGCAGTTCGAGGGGCAGGGGGAGCGGGGGGAGCTTGGTTGATGGGACTGACCCTGTGAGTTGAAGCAGAGAACACCCCAACATGTTTACATGGTGGGGTTAGCTAGGAGGTCTTGGGTGCCTGAAGAAGACCTAGCAGGGTGCACCTTGAGTGGTGCGCCAGGGGTTGGGAAGGTGAGGGCAGTTCACCGTTTTGGCAGGTGGGTTAAATAGTATATGAAACTTTGTGGCTTTTTTTTTTTTTCTTCTCTCATCTGTTGGGCGGAAAACCAAAACCTACAGCCACGTCTTTGTTGCCCTCTCTCTGTTTCTGCTCAGGTGCCACCTCCGGTAGGCTTGGAGGTGACCCACACTAACCAAATTCCCCAGGGCCTCATGACCAGGCCGGAGCATAGCCAGTAGGAGACTAGTGCTTCGTATTTGCTGACCCGCACATTTTCTCCCTGGAGGCTAAGCTATGTGAAAGCGGAATTCTGTGCAAAATTTCTTGGAGCACGTACAATCAAAATGGATTTAAATTCATGAAATGGCTTGTGACACCCAACTCTGGAACCCTGAGGCAACTCTCTCTTCCAGAGAGAGAGATCTACATTCAGGGTAGAACAGGGTCTATTTTGTGGAATGCTGTGTAGGTAATTCCTTTTCTTCGGACGTATTCTTCCTTCAGAGTACAGGGTACTTGGTTATGTATAGGCCTTTTCAAATCTACCTCTCTTCAGTCTTGCCTCCCTGAGATTATAGATTATATCCAGTACCCAGATTGGATTTAGGTGTTCACTGTCAATCTTTCCAGCATTTTCCAAACTGGCAAGTCTGAGAAAGAATCTGAACCTCGTACAAGCTCTCCAAGGTCAGGTGGCACTGTGACACTTTGATTCCTTCTCGCACATTCCCAGTTTTTGCTGACTTATATTCTGTGTAACAAATTTAAAACCCAGCAATATTTTGGAGCTGCTTTCTTACCCCACCAGCCACTTACAAACCTCATCCCTGCTCTAAGGTATTTTTAATGCCCTGTGGAACAAATTGTCTAGCTGTCATTGACTCAGGTACCCAGATAAGTCATCATTAATTCAGCAAATACTATTGACCACCCACTATGTGCCAGGTATCATTGTTCTAGGCAAAGGGAACGTGGCAGTGAACCAAACAGTGAAAAAAAGAAAAAAGCCCTTCTACATGATCTCTGTATAACATATCTGAACATGATACATGCTATGGCGAAAAATTAGAGTGTAAGAAGCAGAAGGGTATGGTTGATGGGGAGAAGATGAGTGGGGGGATTGTGCAAGATGCCTGTTAGATATCCAGGTATTCGTAGCTAGTGCAGCCATTGTCCACCCATGCGCCAAGAGAATTTCAAAAGCATGTAACACCTGACTGTTTAATCAGGGGCACTGACCTCTTTTCCCTTAAATTGTCAAATAAAAGAATGACAACAACCGACACAGCAGCAGCTGCCCGATGTGCAGGCCTTGTCTTGAGCCATTAGTACATAGGTCATGTAATAGAGTTTTACCTTATTGGTCACATAATAAGGTTGCATCTGATTTGCTAATTCCTGGTACCAGAAATTCTTATATAGGCACCTGATCTTCTAAAAAGTCACTTTGGAACAAAAAGAGTAGGTGATCACTATGATTATGTTTTTGTGGGGGTGGGGTGAATTAATTAAAATTATACCCGTTTTTGCCAGATGGGCAAACAATCTATATTGTGGTGTGCCGCAGAATTTTAGTGATTAGTGTGCCAGGAGATGCGAAAGGTTGAAAATCACTGAGTGAGTGGTAAGTTTGAGGTATGCACCTGAATCTCGGGGTACAGGCCCAGGCTGTCGGGGTCTGTGTGGGTGTGATTGCACAAGGTAAGCTTGGGTACTCAGAGAAGCAAGAATTAAATGGGAAAATTGTAAGCTCTTGGCGCAGTCATGGTCCTCCACGCACACCTGATTAACGTTAGGGCTCTGTCACTTCGTAGTAAAACCGTCACACTGTGTTGCCCTTTTGGACAGTGGCCGCGCTCTCTGTGGACTTGTTTATCTTACGGAGAATCATTATGTGAAACTTGTTTCCGGTGGTGAAGGGTGTAGAATATGGAGTGGATTGGTTTTGCAAATTGTTCTAACAGCAGAATAAACAGATCTTGAGGCTTTGACATGCTTAGAAGTAAAACTAATGTACCAATTCATAAATGGAAAAAACAAAAATAAATGGGCCATGGATGGGCATTTGGTTTTGGGAGTAGTCAGAAATTAATGTCATACATGCATTATTTTAATAGATTTTTGCAGGTGGTCTAATTGTTTCTAAAGCTGCCTGTGTAATTGTTTTGACATTTGCAGGTGAATGGAGAATGTTTAGATTATTCAACTCACACCTTGTTGACTGAGATTTCTGTTATACTTGATACCAGTTTTTCTCTATAGTTTCTCAGAGACATTAAAATTGGTAACACTAGATCACCAAATAAATCAGATTAGGAGGGGAATCTACGTTATGTGTGTGACGGATTCTACTTTGCAGTACTGGGCCTCAACCATTTCTCTCATTCCTCAGGCTCTTTCAATGTGACCTGAGTCTCCTTCCTCTGCGGGGGTGGAAGGGGGATTTTGTCCCTTCCCCTTGAACCTCTGCAGACCTTTGTACTGCCTTAGCCAATAGAACATGGTAAAAGTGACACGATATGATTTTCGATGCAGAAGCATAAATATGTCATGCACTTTTGCCTTGTTCTTTTGAGATGCTTGCTTTTAATTTTTTAAAGATTTTTATTTATTATTTTTCATAGAGAGAGGAGGGGAGAGAGGCAGAGAGGGAGAGAAACATCTGTGTGTGGTTGCCTTTCACCTGCCTCCAGCTACGGACCTGGCTAGAGACCTGGCTTGCAACCTGGTTATGTGCCCTGGCTGGGAATTGAACCAGTGACCTTTGGGTTTGCAGGCCAGCGGTGCCTTATCCATTGTGCTGCCAGCCAGAGCAATTGAGAATGCTTGCTTTTAGAATGCAGTGCCATGTTGTTAGGAAGCCCAGGCAGCCCTTGTAGGGAGACCATCTATAGAAACCCACCGCCAAAGTTTCTGTGGACAGTCCGATTGAGGTCTTCGCTGACAGTCCTGACCAGCTGCCAGGTGATTCTAGCTCCCAGCAGCTAACTAACCCACAGCCTGCAAGCCTTCCCTCCAGTTGGGGTCCCAGGCATGGAGGACCAGAGACACGTCGTCCATCCCTGTCAAGTTGCTGACCCATAATAATATGGTTCTTGCCCAGCAAGCTTAGGGGGGTGGTAGGTTAAACAGGAAAAACCGAGAGAAGATCTGGGTATCATCGTGATAGTAACACCACCCTTGTTCATTTATTAAAGAATAGGCCTACCGTGCATCCTTTTATTCTCGCCTAAAAATAAAATATGATCCCTTTCTCTTTGAAGACATCCCTTAGAATATGAAATTGAAACGTTGAGGAATATTCAAGAGCTTTTTATACGTATTTTCTCTGAGACCGATGGACCAGGAAACTGAGATGCTCCGACGGAAAGACCTATAGAAGGGACACTCCTTCACCGAGGCCTGTGCCAACATTCTTGACATTGGACCCCACACCTTGACATGGCGATGCTGCGTCATTCTTTATAAAAGTCTCTATAGAGTTCTACCTTGTTGTCGGAACCACTCACTCACAGAAGAGAACATTTCTTTGCAATTTCCTTTCGGAAGCCGTGGATTTGCCAGTCTTTTCCCCACTACAATTCATTTCCTGTTCTTTGAAACGTAAGCCCTGCGGAACCCTTCAAAAGTGTGGTTTGAGAAATGCCAAATAAGACACAAAGTTTCCTGTAGGGTCAGCTGTGAAATGCGGGTCGTGTTCTGGAGGGAGGGGCCTGCAGGACTCAAGCTGAATTGCCCAGGTCTTGCTACCCCTGTGGCTCAGGCCTGTGGTATCTCCGCTCCCTGAGGGAAGCTCCCGAACCAGGTAGTCTCTGCTTGTTTTAAACCTCTTTTATTTCAGTCCCTGGCCGGTGTGACTCATTTGGCTGGAATGTTATCTCTTGTGCTGAAAGGTTGCGGGTTCAATCCCTGGTCAGGGCACATGCCTAAGTGGCAGGTTCAGTACCCAGGCGGGCACGTTCGGGAGGCACCCCATCAATGTCTGTAATGTTTCTCTCTCATACTGATGTTTCTCTACACCCCCAACTCAGTATCTGTATCCTTGGGGGGAGATTGAAAATGTCTTTTATTCTTACACCATTTCCACAACGTAGTCAATATGTCAAAGTGTTCAGAGTTGGTTGGGTCAGGGGCCAGACTGCTTGGTTCATAGCCTAATGCTAACTAGCTGAATAATTCTGGGCAAGGCTCCTCAGTTTCTTCATTTTTAAAATGGGGATAATCATAGTGCCCACATGAGAGGCTTACAGAGACTATTAAGTGAGTAAATGAATACTTAGAGCGATAAATGTCTGACACACTAGGCGTTGTGCGCATTGGCTCTCGTTATTTGCCTTCATATGTGGCTGGTTGAAAAGAATCCTTGCGAGCACTTAGTTTTGTAGGCGTGCTGTGGAAGTGATCAATGGATTGGGTGTAAACCTAACCCTGTGGCCTCAAGTCCCTTCAACTCCAGTGTTATAGGGTAACCTGAGTTTCAGGATCAGCTGACACCGAAATGTTTGTCCTAGGAGTACTGATTCATAATGTCAAGTTCCACAGAGTGACTACTTCCAGGGCTGGAAACCCTTATTTAGACATTTCACGTGTAGTTCTCACACCAGAGCTCAAAGAAATGCTCACAATGTTAATAGTAGGTTTGTAAAAGATTCAACAATTCAAAAAAGGGTATATAAATAGAACCATGAGGTACATTCTTACGCTGTCCGGCACTCTGTCCGTGGATTGAATGTCTTGGGTGTGACTCCATAGGCAAAATAAAATATCTGGGACAGTTTTGCTGATCAAAAGCATTTTGACGGAGAAACCTGAAAGGCTTGTTTAATTTTCTCACTTTGGTAGGTAAATTATATCATTCCCCCCCAAACTTGTAGGCAGTCAAGTGTCCCATTGCTAGATAAAACTACTCAGCTGCTTGATGGAAATGGAACGCAGGATGATGACTTTTTGTTCTTCGCTTTCTGGATCTCTTTGGATCAGGAAGTGCCAGTCACCGCCTGGGAAAGTGGATGAACAACCGATTAAATAAGAAGAAAAAACCCTTGGGAGAAGTTGGAAGCAGTTGGTTAGGATCAAGATGGTTTCTGATAACTCCAAGCAGATCTATAAGTTGTCATTTGATTACCTTAAAAAAAAGAGAGAGAGAGATTGGAAACTTGAACAGTCAGTTGCAGAACTAGGCAAAGGAAAGTCTCCGTCAGCCCGGTTCAGTTAGGGGTTACCCAAGGGTGGTTATCTGTAAAGAGAGCTGTTTAAAAATAAGTCGTGTTTGTCAGTAATAATAAGTAGTAATATTTGTAAGTAAAGGTAAGGAACTCCAGATGACCTGCATGGAGTGCCAGCGTGGGCCCAGCTGAAATACTTAACTGTGATTTTTCAGTGTGTGGAGCACAGGGGAGCGGGAAGGGTCAAGGATTGCACCGTGTCCTACGCTGTCTGTTTACTGGTTGTCTTAGAATTGCGGGCCAGTCCTAGGGATGAGGCAATCTCATCTGAGGAGAGAGGAAAGGGTAAGACGCAGGAAGTGGATGTGCAGGGAAGTCAGAGAGACACCCAGGCCTTGGGTTCTGTAGGCAGATCCAGGTGATGCTGTGGGCTAAGCGCACAGGAACCTGGGTTACCTAGTTAGGCAGCCTGAGGCTCAGGCCCCATGAGGACTTAACCATGAAGCTGCTTATGCTTAAGTTGCTGGCCTACAGGACCCGTCTGCCCCCACACAGCAGGGTTGGCCCTGTCCTCCTTCCTGCCGCCAGCCTGCTTCTGCCTCAGGGCTCTGCTCAGCCAGGAATGCTCCAGCCCCAGGTGGCCTCCGGGCCCTTCCCCTCCTCCCCCAGCCCTCCTTGCGTGTACAGTTTGTTCATGTAATATCCTGTGTGCAGTTACACACTTAATGAACTGCAAGTTCTGCCAGGACGGAAGAAGACAAAAACATGATTTCAAAGCATGATTTATTTCTTCTTTGGTAACGTGTTTTTGAATTGGCTGCACGTGGGTATAGTCCGAGTTTCTGTTTTCAGTCCCTTGCCTGTCTGGAGGGAACCACTGTTACTGGAGTCTTCCAGGGAGCAGTCAAGCATTTATAAATAAATGCTCCCCCCACACACACCTAACTTCCTTCACATATTTTATCTTGTTTTCTTAGCTGTCTCATTCTTCTTTTTCCTTTAAAGGTTTTATTTATTTATTTTTAGAGAGAGGGGAAGGCAGGAGGGAGAAAGGGCAGGGGGAGAAGCATCAATGTGTAGCTGTCTCTGGTGCACCCGAAACTGGAGACCTGGTCCGCAACCCAGGCAAGTGCCCTGAGTAGGAATCGTACCCATGACTCTTTGGTTTGCAGGCCAGCACTTAATCCACTTAAGCCACACCAGCTTGGGCATTCTTTTTTTTTTTTTTTTTTAAGATTTTATTTCATTATTTTTAGAAAGAGGGGAAGGGAGAGAGGCAGAGAGGGAGAGAGACATCAATGTATGGTTGCTTTTCACCTGCCTCCAGCCACAGACCTGACTGGAGACCTGGTTTGCAACCTTGTTATGTGCCCTGGCTGGGGAATCGAACCTGCGACCTTCGGGTTCGCAGGCGGGTGCCTTAACGGCATTCTTAATATAATATTAATTCTTAATTAATGGTTGCATAACATTCTATTGTATGGCTATATTAAACTTTGTGACGGTCACTTAAATTGTTTTTAATACATTTGCCTATTAAAAATGGTACAAGTTAATAGTCTTGTATGTGCTATTTGCATACATAGAAGTATCTTTGGAGGATAAGGACTGAGAGCTTGGATGGGTATGGCCAACCCCCCCCCCCAAAAAAAAAAAAAAAAAAAAAAAGTGGGTCTCCCCAGCCACGTATCAAAGAGGCTGTGCTTCTGCATCCTCCTGGAAAGTGTGCAAATGTCTTGGTGTCTGTTAATCAGTCTTTCCCAAGTTTAAGAACCATTTTCTTTCCCGTGAACCATTCATGCCCTCTGTTCATCTTCTATTAGATGGTGGTACAGGGTGTGAATGTGGTTTCATAAATAAGGATGCTAAAGGTCTAATGTAAAATGAGGGCATCTTAGGTATGGACAGGGAAATGATTTAGAACAGAGAATTTAGATGTAAACAACCTCCAAGAATGTTTTGTTAGAAAACAATCAAGTATACGAAATGTTTCTTTTAGAAGCCGTACTTTCTAACTGTATCACGTAACTTGGTGTACGAGCAGCCATAGTTCTAAAAATGGAGTTTATTCTTGCCATGCCAAAGAGAGTGCTGCTACTGGTCTGACTTTTAGTCCTGAGGATATTAAAACAGTATGCTGCTCTATACTTTCGGACCCAGAGCCTTGTAAATTCATAGTAAATTTGCATTTTTCAGTTCCAGTTGTGCAAAATGTGTCCAATTAATATATTAGGCAGCACTCTTTTAAAAAATACTCATTTACTTTTAGAGAGGTGGGAAGGAAGGGAGAAGGAGAAGGAGAGAAACATCAGTGTGAGAGTTGCATTGATCCGTTGCCTCCCACATAACCCCGGCCAGGGACTTGTTCCACAACCCAGGCACGTGCCCTGACTGGGAATTGAATTGGTGACCGTTCTTTTCACAGTTTGGTGCTCAATCCACTGTGCCACACCAGCCAGAGCCAGACATAGATTTAAAAGGTAGAGAGAGGGTACAGCTTTAAAGAAAGTGATAGTAAAGGATAAAATTATTTGTATTTCCTTTTATTCGCCATTTCCAAGAAAACAGATTGTTTTTTCCAAGGAAGGTGTAACACTGGCCAACAAGCATAAGAAATGGCCCTGGCTGATGTGGCTCAGTGGGTTGAGCACCGGTCCCGAAGGCCACTGGTTTGATCCCCAGCCAGGGCACATACCCAGGTTGCAAGCCAGGTCTCCAGCCAGGTCCCCAGCTGGAAGCAGGTGAAAGGCAACCATACATGGATGTTTCTCTCCCTTCCTTCCTCTCTCCCTTCCCCTCTCTCTAAAAATAATGAATAAAATCTTAAAAAAAAAAAAAAAAAAGACGCTAAGCATCATTAGGCATTTGGGAAGCACAAATAAACACCACAATAAGATACTATATCACACCGACCAGGATGACTATAATCAACAAGGTGGAAGATAACAAGTGGCATCATTGTACGTTGCTGGTTGTAGAATTGTTCTGCTGCTCTGGAAAACCATTTGGCAATTCCTCAAAAAATTAAACACAGAATTGCCATATGATTCAGCAGTTCCACTTCTGAATATAAACCTTAAAGAAGTGAAAATATGGCCCTGGCTGGTAGCACAGTGGATAAGGTGCCGGCCTGCAAACCCAAAGGTCGCAGGTTCAATTCCCCAGCCAGGGCACATAATAAGGTTGCAAACCAGGTCTCCAGTCAGGTTTGTGGCTGGAGGCAGGTGAAAAGCAACCATACATTGATTCTCTTCCTCTCTGCCTCTCTCCCTTCCCCTCTTTCTAAAAATAATGAAATAAAATCTTAAAAAAACAAAAAAAACAAAAACAGATTTGCCAAAAAAAAAAAGAAGTGAAAATAGACTTTCAAATAAATACTTGTACAGGAATGTTCGGAGCAGCATGAATCCCAGTGACCAGAAAGATGGGAACAACCCCCATGTCGATTGAGGGCTGACTGGGTGAACGAAATGCAGATCATCCACATAGTGGAATATTACTCAGCCAGGAAAAAGGGTACATATCAAAAACATGAAGCTGAGTGAAGAGAAGCCAGACACACATGCTCGTATATTATGCGATTTTGTTGGTGTGAAATATCCAGAATGAGCAAATCCATGCAGACGGAAAAGCGGTTGCTATTTGCAGGGTGTGGGGGAGGGCCAGGCAGGGAGCACCTGCATAGTGGGGCCAGGTTTTTATTTCGGGGGCAAGGACGATATTGTGGAACTAGAGAAGCAGGGGTTGCACACCGTTATGAACATACTCAATGCCCCTGAATTGTTCTCTCCAAAATGGTTGATTTTATGTTACGCGCATTTCACCTCGGTTAAAAACAAATGCATACCCACACAGATTGCTACTAGGCCTCTTAGTTATCTTCATGATGGCAAAGATCTAATCTAGGAAGCTTCCTGGTGTTTAGACATTTAAAAGCCATTGTAACTGCTGTATAAAACAATTGATCTTTAATTCCTCAGAAGGGCCTTATAAATTTTCTCCCAAGTAATTAAAGGGCGCCATGTTCTGTTTGAAGTCTCCTTAATGATTGTTTAGGTGCTCTGCTGCACAACGGGTTATTAAGGGCATATTAGGTACTTCTTAAAAATACCACAACTTTGAGCTAAACTTGAGGAATGTCAATGTCCAAGAGAAACATCAACCAGCTGCCTCTCAAATGCCCCCAACTGGGGGTCTGGCCTGCAACCCAGGCCTGTGCACTGGCTGGGAATCAAACTGGCGACCTTTCAGTCCGCAGGCCATTGGTCAACCCACCGAGCCACACCAGCCAGGCTAACCCAGTGTTTAGTGGCTTTCAGCTGGGTTGGCGAGTGGTGGTTTTCTCCCAGTCTGTGGGAGATGAGCCAAAATAGAAGAGTGGATGGAGTTCGCAGAGAGCGGTCAGAGTTGACTTATTTTACACCTTCTACTGTAATTATAGCGTGACTGAAAATAACTATTTGGTTCTTTTTTTTTTTTTTTTTTTAAGCCACTATAGTTAGCTTGGGTATAATCACCATTCATTTTACCTGGGTTATAACTCCCACAAGCATGTGTTGTGCAAGGCGCTGAGCTGGGTGCCGTGGGCCATAGATGGGGACAGACTTGACAGCTGTCCTCAAGTTTAATAGGTGTGAGGTGTCTAGAAATTGCTATCGTGATTTTTCATTACCTAAAAGCCCATCTGTTCTGAATGGCCAGTTTTATGTTATCTTCTATCAGAAGGACTTTGAAAACAACAGCCAGCAATTTGACATGGTTTGGGAGAAGTCTTCTTTTGTTGTTGTTCTTAACAGAGCTGAGACTGTATCTGTTGCATAGATTTTACGTAGTCTCAGTAATACAGGATGCTGGGGTGAAACATGACCGCACTGACACCCCCGATCTCAGGGGCGCGCCACGTTTCACATTCCGGGCTGGGGACGCTGCCACGTGAGAAGCGGCCGCTTTTCCGCGCGCTGGCGTGCTAACCGCCCTGGAATCTGTTCAGGTATTCGGAGCAGAGTACAAAACCCGTGAGGTTTGCAGGGGACTGTCTCTGCTGAGTGCATAGCATAGTACGTTCTCTGTCCTGTTAAGAACCTTTCGGTTTTACGTTGGTGTGAGAGGCAAAGTGTTACAGAAACAGGAAGGTTTAAAGTGATTGGTGTATTGGTCTCAACTAGGCAACATGTAGGGGAAAATGCCTAACACAAGGAAAGGGCGATTCTAAAGTACCTGGATTAAATGGAAAGTTCATGTTCATGTATATATACGTATGTAGGTCTATTTTTCCAAAATAGTTTTAAACTAAACAGATTGCTATTATCTATTACAGTTGACATTCAATAGTACACTAGTTTCAGGTATATCCCGTAGTGGTTAGACATTTATATAACTTGCAAAGTGACCCCTCAATAAATCTGATGTGAAAATGGACATATGTCACATTGTCTCCTCGGCAGAGTCATTGGTATTGATGCCATTTGTACATCCTAGGGTTTTGACAGCCAACAGAAATTTACCTCGTGGTATTCTCATTGAGAAGTAGGATCAAAATATAGTTCAGTTGCCCAAGAGGCAAATATCAGAACAGCTTGAAAGGGGACTTGGAGCAGTGGTTACTTTCAAGCTCTGTAGGCTTTTTTGTTTTTGTCTTTCATCTCATGGGGGTCCTGTGAACATAGTCCAAGGTTTATATAGATAAAATCAGCATTATGCATTTGGTCGCTTGGAAAACTTGAAATTCCTCTCTGGCCAGCCATCATTGCACACACCAAAACACGCAGGGGTGGCATTGTTTATTTCTTTACACTTAATTACTGCCAAATTGGAATATATGACAGATTTGGGCTCCAGATGGAGCATTTGTGATGATCTGTTTCGGAGCTTTACTCACTGAGTTTTGCAAACATCAGAGCAAATTACAAAGATTTTTTTTCTTTTCTTTTTAATTTTATTCTGTCAAATTACAAAATTGATACTCCAAAATATTTCCCCTAATCACTCCATGGATGTAGCTTTCATCCAAAATCACTATTGAACCCACAAAGCCTTCTTATGAAACCAGTGCCTGCTAGTTAGTCAGTTTCACCCTAAAATTTCAGCACGGCTGCTTTATGCTGGCTTTTGTCTGGGGAAAAATATATAACTGTTGGATTGTCTTTTTTTTTTTTTTTTAATGTTTTATTTTGCTGTTTCAAGCTAGTAAAAGATGATTCTTTTTGACATCAAGTCCCCAGTTCTGGCTTTCAGGGACAAAATTTCCAGAGTTTGTAGAAATTCTCCTAGTACAGTGTAGCTACATTATATTCTTTTCCCCTCAGCTTTGAGGTACAGTTGATATATAACATTGTATAAGTGTAAGGTATATACTTATATATGGAAAAATGATTACTGGTGCCAACATTTCTGCAATTAAATACTTAGTATGACCAGCAGTGCTAAATGTTTTTGTTTACTCATTTTGGTTTATTTATTTTTATTTATTTATTTAAAAGTATTTTTTAAAGATTTTATTTATTATTTCCAGAGAGAGAGGAAGGGAGAGAGGCAGAGAGGGAAAGAGATATCCATGTAAGGTTGCCTTTCATTTGCCTCCAACCACGGACCTGGCTGGAGACCTGGCTTGCAACCTGGCTGGGGAATTGAACCAATGGGCTTTGGGTTTGCAGGCCGGCAACTTATCCACTGTGCTACCAGCCAGGGCTGGTTTATTTCTTTTAAAGATTTTATTTATTTAGGGAAGGGAAGGGAGGGAGAAAGAGAGGGAGAGAAACATTAATCAGTTGCCTCTCAAATGACCCCAGCTGGCGACCTGGCCCAAAACACAGGCATGTGCCCTGATTGGGAATCGAACCTGGCAGATCTTGGTTTGTTTTTAAAATGTTAATGTGTTGGTTATATTACATTAGTTTTAGTGGCTTGGTTATATTAACATTTGCCCGCAAGAAATTTGTAAACCAGAAACGGGACCTCAAACATCGAAATAAAATAAAACTAGAAATAATTCCAACCACTCAAAAAAAAAAAAAAAAAAAAAAAAAAAAAGCCAAACATGGTGAGCTTTTCTTGAAATATCTATTCATGTTTATTTTAGAAACTTGAATAGCTGTTAGTTGTTAGGAGAGCTGATTGTCCGTATATAATGAATTAAAAGAAAACACTTGTGCTAGGATTATAGGTGTCTAAACATTTAGCTGTCTCACATTCTTTGACAGCAGGGAAGGCAGCCATGTACTAGAATTTCTTTTTCACCTTTTTTCTTTTTCACCTTTTTTCTTTTTCTTCTTTCAGTCAACCTCAGGGACTTGAGAGCTCCTAATGGTAGATTAGGAGTTAAAAAAAAATTATTATCTTACCTTTGTGAAATCTTGATATCCTGTGCTCTTCATAAATGACATTAAAAAAAAAGATTTTTATTTTATTTGTTATTTGTAGAGAGAGGAGTAGGGAAGCAGAGAGAGAAAGAGAAACATCCATGTATGGTTGCCTTTCACCTGCCTCCAGCTACGGACCTGGGTGGAGACCTGGCTTGCAACCTGGTTATGTGCCCTGGCTGGGAAGTGATCCAGCGACCTTTGGGTTCGCAGGCTGGTGCCTTATCCACTGTGCCACCAGCCAGGGCCACACGTGACATTTTTAACAGCTCTACCAGAGCAGAGTCCTTTTCGGTGCACAGCTGCATGCTGGCCCTATGGCAGAGAGGCCCGCGTGCGCTATCCTGAAATTCAGGGTAACAAACTGCACAAGAGGCCTAATCTGATTCTGATCATGGGCCAGAAGGAATGAAATAGCAGCAGCAGCATACCGATGGCTGAAGAGGCCATTGACGCATGCGTTCATTTGACAGATATTTCCGGGAGGGTGCCCGGGTGGGAGGTGCCATGTTGGTCTCGCGTGCTGGTGCCAGCTCAGAGTGTCAGGCCAGGTGAGGTTGCGCGGCAGGGGAGAGGTAGCAGGTGTTAGGGCACCTGGTCCGAATGCCCAGCGCACCTTTGGGAAGTGGATTAGCGTGCAGGGGACAGCGCTCGGCAGATTTAGAAATTCAGAGGAAAAGACAGTCGAGAATGAATCCTGGATTTCTATTTCATGATACAGGTCAGCAGAGAGACGGTGTTCCTGCTTAGAAGGAAATGGTAATGCAGTCAAGTGAAAGTAAGGTTACTTCCAGAATAGATACTTCTTGGGTTTTTCCTTTAGGTATCTTTAAAATAATAACTCAAGAAATAAAATTAATTCAATTATACTGTATTGATCATCAAAAACAAAAAAAAAAAAAACAACCCCAAACCCCCCAAAAAACTCGTTGAAGCAAACTTGGAGCCCACAGATAAATATGAAATAATGGGTGAAATTCTCGTAGTTCTCACCACTGAGGGAATCATACATTCTTATGTCTGTGCTCCAAAATATATGTAAAAATTTATATCAAGCAAACTAGGAAAACCATTTATACCAACTGTGAGAGTTAAACCTTAACATATGTGTAGCTTATGCAAAACATAAAGAAAATGTGAAGCATCTCCTAGATAATTGAATAAATACAGGGTGGGGCAAAGTAGGTTTCCAGTTTTTCATATGGACAATAATAATAATAAATAATAATGCAAGAATAAACTGCTTCTTGTACTCACAACTGTAAATCTACTTTTGCCAAAGAGAACAACTACATTTTAAAGGTTAATGAACATACATAAAAAGGGTAATTTCATAAATAATCAAAGAAATGCATAATAGTGATATGCTTGCCAAATAAGCAAAGCTTGCTTCCCTTCTCCTTCCCCCTCCTCCTCCGTCTTCCTCATCTTTTCATTTGTTATTTGGTTTCTCAAGTGGTAACATTAAGTTCTGGCCAGGACCCATAAGATGGGAACCCTGCACTCAGTGGATATGATATTGGTTCACCTTGGTGGTGGGAAGGATGTGGGCAAGGCTGGTTTTTAGCCAGGCAGCCTCCGGACAGCTGACCTCTGTTCCCTTGGATGGGGAGTCTGTTGGTAATTGGCTGTTAAATATTTTGACCATCACTGCTGCTAATAGTTATCAGTGGACTTTGAAATGTCCCTATCCTGAGACCTAGTAGTTCTCATAGGATAGAGAGAACTTTTGAACTACATTTCAAAAGTTTAAGTTAACTGAAACTTTTTGACATTTCTTTATAGCTTTGTAAAGTTCGACTAGTGTAAGATCCGTGGAAATGGAGAATTTTTATCTTCTATTCATTGTGTCTCAGTTTCTAGCATAGTGTTTGGCACATAGTAACTGCTCAGTAAAACGTTGATGGCTGGCTGGATGACTACATGAATGTGATTTTGGCTTGATAAACATGATTTTGGTTTAGAGGAGAAACCCGGCATATGTTGCTCAATGTAATATATGTGTCCTCTTTATCTTCACAAATATTTAATTTGAGGAAAGTTATTATGTTACTGCAGTAATATGAGAAAGATGATTTTAGCTTTTAGACAATAATAGTCCTGGTGTTTTAAAATGTTGTTTTCCCTCCCAAGTGTGAAGTCTTGTTTTACAATCAATAATCAATTCATACTTCCGTATTTAATGGTGCCCATTCTCTGAAAAAGATTTTATATTTTTAATGGGAACACAACAGGAAAGACATCAATCAAAGAAAAGTAATAGTTCAATACTCGATGCAATAAATTTTTCTATTGACATTTTCCCTTTCATAAATGTTTTATCTTCATTTTTGATCTCCAGTTGGCAGAGGCTCAAGTGATTTTTATGTCTCTCTTATACTGAGATTTTCCCATCTATCCAAATGTGAACTATTAAATATTATTTATGGTATATTATGAAAGCATGGATGAAAATGTGTAGGGGCAGAATGATGTGTTCAAAAGCAGCAGTAAAATGAACTCCTGTTTTCAGTCTACCCAAGGAAAGAAATAGAACATTGCCCTCCTCCCTTCCCGACCTCCTCTCCCCCTTTCCCTACCCTAATTGAGTACTTTCTAGAACTTCATATTAAAAAATATTCTTGACTTCCAGTCAAGATGGAGGTGTAGGTGAGCATGCTTCACCTCCCCACACAACTACAGAAAAAATGACAACTAGACTACAAAACACATATCACCCAGAACATCAGAAAATCAAGCTGTATGGAAGTCCAGCAACCAAGGATCTAAAGCCACATTCATCCAGACGGGTACACTTTTCCATGATAGGCCGTGGTACTAAGACATGGAGTCAAAGTGGCTCTATCAAATACACAGAAACACACACTGGGAGGCTGCCGAATTGAGGAGACAAAGAAATATGGGCCTAGTGAAAGAACAAAGCAAAACCCCAGAAAAAGAACTGAATGAAATGAAGATAGCCAATCTATCGGATGCGGAGCTCAAAACACTGGTTCCGCTCATTGACTATGGCAACAACATAAAGGACGAAATGAAAGTTACGCTAACTGAAATAAAGTAAAATCTAGAGAGATCCAACAGTGAAGAGAAGGCAGCTGGGATTATCAATGATTTGGAACATAAGGAAGAAATAAACACTCATGCAGAACATAAAGAAGGAACAAGAATTAAAAAAAAAAAAAATGAAGATAGTATAAGATGACTCTGGGACATCACCAAAAGTGCCAACATTCAAATCATAGGGGTAACAGGAGGAGAAGAGGAAGAACAAGAAACTGAAAACTTACTTGAAAAAATAATGAAAGAAAACATCCTTAATTTGGTGAAGGAAATAGTCGTACAAGTCCAGGACAGAGAGTCCCAAACAAGTTGCACACAAAGAGGACCACACCAAGACACATCATAATTAAAATGCCAAAGATTAAAGCTAAAGAGAGAATTTGCCCTGGTTGGCATGGGTCAGTGGATTGAGTACCAACCTCTGAACCAAAAGGTCCCAGTCCCGATCTGGCCTGGGTTATGGGCCAGATACCCACTTGGGGGTGTGTGAGAGGCATCCAATTGATGTATCTCTAGCACATCGATGTTTCTCTCCCTCTGCTTCCCTCCCTTCCCCTTTATCTAAAAAATAAATAAAAGCTTACGAAAAAGAGAGCATCTTAAAAGCAGAAAGAGAAAAGCAGAGTTACCTACAAAGGAGTTTCTATAAAACCGTCAGCTGATTTTTCAAAAGAAAATTTTCAGGCTAAAAGGAGCTGGCAAAAAGTATTCAGCGTGATGACAAGCAAGGACCTACAGCCTAGTCACTCTACCCAGCAAAGCTGTCGTTTAGAACGGAAGGGCAGGTAGAGGTAAGGCTAAAGGACTTCAACATCACCAAACCGTTATTGTATGAAACATTAAGGAACTTATTTAAGAAAAAAAGAACACTGAAATGGCAACAAATTGATAACTATCAACAACTGAATCTAAAAAACCAACTAAGCAAACACCCAGGACAGGAACAGAATCATAGATACAGAGATCATTTCAAGGGTCATCAACTGGGAGTGAGAAGGCTGGGAATGGCGGAGAAGGGTGCAGGGATTAAGAAGCATGACTGGTGGGTACAAAATAGACCGGGGGATGTTAAGAACAGTATAGGAAACAGGCCAAAGAACTTAAATGCTTGGCCCGTGGACATGAACTAAGGGTGGGGGGCGGATTGTCGGAGGTGATGGGGGTACTGGGTGGAGGGGAACAAAGGGGGGAAATTGGGACAACTGTAAAAGCATAATCAATAAAATATATATATATATATTAAAGATTTTATTTCATTATTTTTAGAAAGAGGGGAAGTGGGAGAGGCGGAGAGGGAGAGAGACATCCATGTATGGTTGCGTTTCACCTGCCTCCAGCCACAGACCTGGCTGGAGACCTGGTTTGCAACCTGGTTGTGTGCCCTGGCTGGGGAATCGAACCTGCGACCTTTGGGTTCGCAGGCCGGCACCTTATCCACCGTACTACCAGCCAGGGCTCAATAAAATATTTTTTAAAATAAAAATATTTCTGCCCTGGCTGGGTGGCCTAGTTGGTTGGACATCCCCTCATACACTATAAGGTGACGGGTTTGATCCCCAGTTATCCCAGTAACACTCTCTCTCTCTCTCTCTCTAAAATCAATAAATATATTCTCAGGTAAGGATTAAAAATATCTATTATTTTGTTTTTCTTTGTAGTTTTGCATCACTTACGATGCATCAGTAAGCAATACATCGTTTAGTTTTGCCTGTTTGGGGACCTGATATGCAAGGAACCAGATGGACAATTGTTCCCCCCATTTTGCTGCTAGAATGTAGGTCTAGGTTTCAGACCTTATGATACAGGGACATACAGGGTACAGTCACCCTTGTCAGCTAAAGCCAGTTTGTGTGCCAGGGTCCCAGCAGTGGGCAAGTGCTGTCCTTGCAGTGCAGGCACCTTGTCCTCTACCTTCAGTTTTTGCCTGCTAGCGGTTGGAGGTGGTGTCTCATAGTTTCAATACGCATTTCCCCAGTTACTAATGAGGTTAAATATTACTTCATGTCTGAAACTTATTCCTTTTGCCCCTTTTCCTGTTGGGTTATTTTTCTTTTAAGAAAATTAATATAGTCCTTATCCCAAGAAATATAAATTTTCTGTATTACTATGACAATGTCAAATAGACTTCCCTGTGATCTTTTGGCAATATATACAGATATTGAGTTATTATGTTGTACCCTGGAAACTGATACAATGTTCTGCATGATTTAAAGTTCCCTGTTCAGATACGAATCCTTCGTGGGTCACATGTGTTAGCGATATCTCCTGGTTTGCCCTTGACCGTTTCTCATCCCCTGTGGTAGCTTTTCATGAGCAGAGTTTTGAGTTTTTTATGTAGCCAAGTTTATCAGTTTTGTGTCTTTCTGCTGTATGCTTTTTGTGTGGCTTTAAAAATTCTTTCCGACCTCAAGTGCGGAAGGATATCCTCCTTCATCATCTCCTGAACATTTTGTAATCTTCCTTTTTTCATTGAGGTCTTCGACCTACCTGGAATTAGTTTTTATAATTAGTGAGAAATAGAGGTTTGGTCTTATCCGATCAGTATGCAGCTATCCCAGTGTGTCTTCTTTCCCCAGCGGCATGTGGTGCTGGGGACAAACGCCCACCACAGGCTTGCCACGTGCCAGGCAGTGTTCTAGGCATGAGATCATTTATTTCTTGCAGTGACCCCACAAATAGATCCTGCTTTTACCCCTATTTTTGATGTAAGAAACAGACAGAGGGGTTAAGTAACCCCTTGGCTGGTAGTCTATGTCTTCTCTGTATGGCTACATCTGTAACGGACCAAGAGTTTTCGTTGCTGCTGTTGGTGGTGGCGTGTTTTTTTGTTTGTTTGTTTTGTTTTTTCAGGGCCCTATTCCTGGTCTTTCTGTCCCCTGCATTTACCCATTTTTCTGTTTCTGGCTAATACTATGCAACCTGTTAATCAACTTGATAGGAAGTCAGTGGGTGGTGTGGGATACATCCCACCTCCCTTGTTTTGACCTTTGCAACTCCATTTAAACCTTTGATTTACATTCTCTGAAATCCTGGTGGGATTTTCACTGGCCCTGTGTTGAATCTGTAAACAATTTGGGGGAGAATTTATATGCCCATACTTATAATATATAGCCCTCCACCCGTGAGCGTGGTTACCCTCTCTCCATTTATTCTAGCTTTCTTCATTGTCTTCTAATAAAGTTTTCACCACCTTTTCCAAGGCAGACCTGCACATCTCCTATTAAGTTTATTTCTGTCTACTTGGAATTTTTTATGCTATTGCGTATGATACCGTTTCTTAGAAGTTCACATTCTGCTTGTTACTGTTGTATAGAAAGCAATTGGGTTCTATATGTTGACTTTATAACTGGCAATCACATGACGCTCTTAATTCTGATAATTTTTCAGTAGATTTTTTTTTGTCTGTGACAAAGTTGATCATGTTATCTGTGAATAATGATAGTTTTATTTCTTGCTTTCCAGTCCTTATACCTTTTATTTTTCCTATCTTCTTAAGCCACCAATTTCCTAAATTGTTTCCACAATTTATTTATAAATAGAATCGGGTGAGGCTTGTCACGATAGGTTAAGGAAACCTTTTGGCTCCAGGGAACTCGTTGATTTTGGGATCTGCAGACAGGAGACTGATGGCTGAATGGGGGGTCCTGACAGCTCCTCCCGGGGCACTTATCCTAATCAATCATTTTAATATTCAGTCTGCGTATCTGATTAGCTTTTCTTTGGAGGTCATTCTTCCATTTTAATCCCTTTTCTGAGAATGTCGGTTCCAAGACAGCAACTGTCTTTGGAATGCAGAAGTAAAAGAAATTGTTTCACAGTATTACCAGGGCAAATAACAAAATCTCGCAATTTTATCATGCTTGTGTACATTATGTTATTTGATATTTTCTAAGAGCCAGCTTCAGGGAGGGCAAGACTATTTCCCCATTTTACAGCCGAGGAAACAGGCGTAAAAGGGAAAGAATCTTGCCCCGAATCCCATGAGCTCTAGTTCTTTGAGCCAGAACTTGAACCCAGGTGTCCTGCTTCCAAGTCCGGAGCTTATACTCGTTACACAAACATCATATTCTGTCACTGAGGAAAGTTGGGAAGATGACATTTAAAACTTCTGCTGGGCTCAGCGTGTTGGCCTAACCAGAAGAAAATATCAACCAGAATTCCGATTTCTCTCAAAAATTAGGTTTCTCTTCTTACATGAAAATGTGGACCTCATGTAGTTAAATAAATAAAATTAAAAGCTCTTTTCAGATTCACAGATTTTATCCCTGAGGCTCAGTAAATAATTTAAAAACACAGCTGTCAGCCACAGGGGGGTCTGGGAGGAGGTGGGTGGCGTCTGTTGGCAGACACCACCAGCCATGATTCCCTAGTCTTGGATGTCCTGGCCACAGTCTCCAAGGCCCGTCCCCTGCCCGGCCACCCATCATGCTGTTCTTTCCCTTTCTCTCCACCCTCCACATTCATGGATGTCTCTCATTTCCTTCCACAGCCTCCCTCATTCCTTTCTCAGGCCCTCACCAGTTCTCGCCCTGGTCTGCCTGGAATGCTCCTCTTGGGAAGGAGTCCCAAGGCAGGGAGATTCCAGGGCTGGAAGGTCAGGGGGTTCATCAGCGAGGTGCTTTCCAGTGAAGGAGAGGCGGCGGTTAGGGCGGGTAACCTTCCTGCAGCCACCCACAGGTGCCCCCGACACCTGGCAGCCGTGCCCTGGCTGCAAGGGACATGGGACAAGGGATCTTGTCATTGCAGCTTGCTGGGCCCACAGGACGGGTGAGGGGCGACTACTGGACCCCGTGTTCCAAGGGGCATCTTACGAAACCCAGGCTGCAGGAACGGGCCAGCCTCTCAAAGACGAATCAACCAGGGAAAGCTCACAGGCACGCCCATGTTGAATGCCCTCGTGATGCTGTCCACCCTCTGCTTCATCTTCCTCTCTGCAGACCGGTGTGTTCCCTGGCTTGCCGTGCACAGGGGCAGTGCTGACCTCTTGGCTCCAGAGTTTCTTACTGGCCCGGTCTTGCCGGTCATGAAGGTCCTTGGAGTCAGACGCTCAACCGTGGCAGTGGGGTTGGCAGTTGGGTCCCCTTGTCTTCAAAGGGGACAATATGTACAAGTCTGCTTGCCCCTCTTGCCTTAACATTGTGAGTGACATAATTAATTGCTCCGTGTTTGGAAAATCTTTTCCCTTGGTAATAACGAAGTTTCAGGTGCCAGGGCTTAAAAAACTATTTTTTGCTCTATTTCTGTAATATTATGTACCCACCCCCCTCCACTCAACACACTCACACACGTACCTGGAATTACCTACAGAGTTTAGCAATAAGTCAGGGCCTTAAAAGTCTGGCTTTCTCCCCTCATTAAAAATTTAGCCTGTGCGCTTTGCTGTTCTTCACTCTGTGGACTGCTCTCAGCGTTGCTCCTGGTGCTGGGAGTGCGGTCCCCCACCCCACCCCTTTTTCTGCCCTGGGTGGGTCTTGAACTTATTTCCCAAGGGAAAGAATCACCTGCTGAGATCCACGTGGGGTGTTTGAGAGGCGAGGTTAGTCCTCCGGGGCCAAAGGGGATGGGAGATGGTTGGAGCAGGGGAGGGTGACCCACCCCTGGTGTCTGCTGACGAGTTCCCATTCAGACGGCGTGTGTGTCCGATACTCAGGCACCAGGAACCGGGGTGGGGGAGCCCGTTCTGGGTCGAAGGCGGACACCAGAGACACTGGACATTTGCGTGGAAGGCGCTCGACACCAGAGACACTGGACATTTGCGTGGAAGGCGCTCCACCTCCAGTCACTTGACTAAGCCTCTCCGGCACTGTCAGCGAGACGGGTTGCGCTTGCTTGTTTTTCTCGCACAGAGCAGGATTTTGCTTGTGACGAGTGCCTGTCTTTCGTTAGCAGTGACCCGGCCCTCCGTGATGAGTGGTCAGACCTGACTTTCGGAACCCAGGTTTCGTAGCGTCATCCGTTTTCACGCTTTTCCTCTTTTGTTCAAGATACTCAGCCATGCCTCTCTGGAGGGGGAATCTTTAAGATCACTTTAAAGTTGAGCAGGTTTAGAAAAAAAAAAAATCATTGATTGATTTGGGAAAGAGAAACATTTGATTTGTTGTTCCGCCCATGCACACATCCACGGGCTGATGCTTCCACGTGCCGTAACCGGGGATCGAACCTGCAACCTTGGTGCCTCCGGACTCCAACCAACTGAGCTACCCAGCTAGGGTGGTGGCTTTTGAAAATATTTTTCATGTGAAAAAAAAAGACTCCTGAAAATGTTTCTCCTTGAAACTCTCCTCGATCAGTTCCCTCAGCCTGTTTGGGGCGGTTTCGCATGTTTGTTTGTTGCTGTCATGTGTCTAGAGGGGCGACAAGAAGTAGGGGGGCAACTGAGGTGCTCTGAGCACTGACACAGGCCCGGAGCAGCCAGCTGCTTCTCCAAGGCGCCCTCAGATCCCAGCCATGCAGATGCCAAACCCGGTGTGCTGTTTCCTCAGGTGGCACTTCTTCCCGCTGTTTTCATCAGGGGGCATGATGTGAAATCGCATCACCTTGGTGGAGGGCACCCCAGCACCCTCAGCCCCTCCGCCGCCCACTCCCCGGGTCCTGGCTTTGTTGCAACCCGACATCAGCCTCCCTGTTGCCCTTTTACACAATATAATTATTGTGGTAACGCCATGAGAATGCAGCTTTTCATATTCTGTGTGCCGCCCCCCATTCTTGATGCCGCGGACTTCAGCCGTGCGCTGTAGGCTTTCTTTTCTTAAGGTTTGGTTTTGTTTGAAGCTCGTATATACACTTTCATCTTGTGTGTGTTTACATTCTTACCTCTTGTGTTGAGAATGCGGTTCTGGGAGGAATGAGGAACGTAGAAGGTGCCTTGGTATTTTCACTTTTACAACAGACCTAGTTAGATTGTGGCGAGATCCAGCAAGAGCCTGGCCTCTGACCTGGGTTTGGAGCAGGTGGTATGGAGACTTGCATTTGAAAGGGACGCCTCTTTTGCACGTGGTTCTCTTTCTAATAAATCTGGTTCATTCACTTGACTGTCCAGCCGAGCTCTTATGTCAGTTGGGTAACAGGCTCTGGCTTTAGGTGGCGTTTTTATCCCAGGGGGCACACCACTGGGACCCGTCTCAGAAACAGCAGATGAATATAGGGTGTATGACTTTCCAGGATCTTGCCGCTCCTTTCAAGTTTACCTTAATTCATTAATGAAACACTTTTGATTGTTGACATTGGGACAGGTGCCTGCCACCCCCGTTCCTACTTGCTTTGCCCACCTCCACCTAGTCCCTGTCCCCATCGGCACCTGCTCATCCTGTCAAAACAGAAGGTGTCAGAGCTCCTTGGAATAAACCCTTTAATTCTTCCTTTTATACTTTACCTGTTCCTTCCGTGGGCAAGCAGTGCATCACTTTGGGTTTGACACATGTATGTTGAAACTATGTATATGGGTATTTCTGCTCTTAATTCAATGTATGGGAAACTTCTTCATTTGTCTGTGGTCATTCGTTAAAGCTTTTGTTAAAAATTTGAGAACCAGGATTTCAGGGAGTATTTGCGATGGCGTATTTTTGTTTCTCAAGTTATAGAAATCTTTTTTTTGTTCGTTTCTGTAGATACAGCCGCTTTAATATGCAGACCCACATTGATTTTTAAAAACATTTCAAGTGGTGCTTTTGTTACATTTACTCTGGGTAAATCTATACCTTCTGACACTTTCCTCTCAAAGATAAGAGGAAGCTGATACCAGTCGCATCGTCCCAAGGGATTCTGTTTAAATAGAGCCATTTAAGGTCTGCTGCTCAAAGAGTCCAACTCCTTAGAAAAGTGGGTTTATCCAAAATAAAGGGCATCCTGACACTGTGGGCTAGGCGGTAGGGACGGAAGTGGAGCCGGTGACAGGGAGGGTGAGCGCCTGTCTGCTCAGGGGGAGGAGGGAGCCGGGCCTTCCGCTGGGTCTGAGCCATTGTCACAGAGGTATTGTAACTTTCGCCACTCACTCTCTTACGAGGCTGGCTTATTCCAGGAATTTTGCGTTCGTGTCAGCTTAATACACTTTTTCCATGATGGGGAAGTAACTGTATTAAAAGTTGACCTGCGCTTGGGAGGGAAACTTCTTGCGGATGATTTGGGTGCCCTAGTCTCAGAGTAGCTCACTGGCCTATCTGAGCGCAGTTCCAGGGTCAGCTCATTGGCAGAACTCGAATGTAAGAAACCCAATGTCCGAAGATTTCCTGAATTGCCAAGAATAAGCATTCGGTGCTGAGCAAGAGAGACCAGCCTTCGTAGCGGCTGGTGGGTTTGCCGTGTGGGTACATGGAGGCAGAATGAATTAGCCTGTGTTGAATTTCAGGGTTCTTTAGGAGCTCGAAGGAAGACACAATGGCCTAAGCAAATGCCACCGTTCACACCGATTCAGGCTCGGTCTGCAGTGCGTAAGGAGGTCCGATCGCAGTCTGGAACACACAAGCAGACCAGGAAATAAATGTGAGGGACAGACAGCAGTTGTGTATTGACAAATACAGTTGCACTGCCCCATGGATCTTTTCAGCTCAGCCAGCCCCTCAGAGCCCAAAGCTGTGGGCACAAACCTCTGGTTGGTCTGAACCCAGTGAGTGTTGACAGGTCAAGAGGGGGCCCTACGGGGCTTCTTGGAAGGTCAGGCTGGAGCCAGCTGCTTGGAAACATCCATCTTCCGGCCTCTTGGCAATTTTACAGTTAATTGTTGAGTCTATATATAGTAGGCACTTGCAAATTAAACACGATTTTCCATTCGGTCATGGCTAATGGTCTGGCTTTCCCAATCTTTGGCAATCTGCAGCTTTCAAACAGAGATTTTATAGTGTGTGTATGGTACTGGTTCTCCACGTGTGGTCCCTGGCTCTGGGGGTTCTAGAAACTCCCTCCCGGAGTCCACAAGGTGGAAACTGTCTTCATAATGACATTGCCTTTTTCACGGGGTGGGCATTTGCAACTGACCGTGCAGCAGCGGCGGTGGGCCAGCCTGCTGGCACCTTGGCGTGGATCAAAGCGCTGGCTCCAGGCCATGCGTAGGTACGGTGTCTACCACCATTAGCTGCTAAAAAAGAATCAGTTTTTTATTTAAAAATGACCTTGATGAAATAATAGAGGTTATTACTTATATTAAATCTCAAGACCCTCCCCCCTCTTTTTTTTTGGTAGTGATTCAACTCTGCCTTCCATTTTTCAAGCCAGAGAAAAATTATTTTTTATTTTTCCATTACAGTTGACAACTCAGTCTTATTTTGTTTGAGTTTTAACCCTTGCATATGCGTCTTTTCGAAATATTTAATTAATTTATTTCTAGAGAGAGGAGGAGAGAGGGAGAGAGAAGGAGAGAGAAAGATCAATGTGCGGTTGCCCCTCGCCCAACTGGAGACCTGGCCTGCAACGCAGGCAGGTGCCCTGACTGGGGATTGGACAGGCGACCCTTTGGTTTGCAGGCCGATGCTCCATCCACTGAGCCACACCAGCCAGGGTTGAATATGCATCTTTTGAAAGCATGTGTGACAACATGGGAAGTATGCCTAAAGCACTTGCTAGCTTTCCAGAATACTTCGCGGAGTGTGTTGGGGGCTGAACCAGCCCCCTTTTCCGGGGACTCCATTCTGACCTCAGAGAAAGGTTGACAGACAAACCCAAGAGAATTTGGCAGACATTTTCTCAAAAATGCATGAGGTGAGCCTGTCACTTCAAGGAAACCCTGACGGCGCCTGTTGCCCATGATCAGATTCTAGCCTTTTAAGTGAAAGATGGGAATTTTGGCAAATTTGTATTTCCTTCTGGCAAGTTGGACAGGTTCCAAATAGTTTGACTCCTCAGATAAGATGAGATGACTAGTGATACAAACAAACGTGGCTTTTAAATATTCCGTAATGAAGCATGCCAACACTTGGAAAATCAGCATCTCTTCGTGAAATAATATTTTCCAAATGACCGGTGCGCACGCTATCCAATTATGCACAGGTAAAGGATCCGTGCAAAGCTCAAGGTAGACCAGTGCAGTGCGTTTTATTGTAACCAAGTATGAAAAATTCATTGCTGGGGTTTCAGGTTGCACATTGCCACTGGCCTCTGAGAAACCATTCTTTGGTTAGTTTTGGTGCAGCACCAAATCAGAATAGCCACCACTGCCTAGGAAGGCTATGGACTTGCTCCGCCATTTCTAACTGTGCAGCTGTGTGAAGTCGCATTTTTTCATGGACTCCAACCCAAGTGTGGAATCAGGGCAGATTGGACACAGAAGCATCTGTGAGCACCCAGGTGTCTTCTATGAAGCCAGGCATGAAAGAGATTTGCAAAAATACGAATCAGCGCCACCCCTTTTCACTGGTTTTTTAATTAATTATTTTGGGGGTGTGTTTTAGAAAGTTAAGTTGTTGTTTACGGGAACATGTCATGGATTTATTGTCTTTTGAAGTGAATTAATAAATATTTTTTAAAACTCCGTCTCTAATTCCTGAGAGCATAAATGTTGACAGCTGCAAGCCATGGAAGCCAATGCTTTTTGGGGTCCTTAGTGATTCTGAACAAGGCTAAGGGGTCTTCTGAACCGCTGTCACATAACATCAACCAGGAAGGGGCGCGTTCTGGGGACCGGCACCCTCCTGAAGTCGCCAAGACTATTTTTTTAAGATTTGGAATTCTTTTTTTTTTTCTTTCCATTTAGTTTTTCCACATTTTAGTCAAGAATGTAAGTGGGTTGATTAGTTTTTCATCTGTTTTGAATTTCCTTTTAGCTTCTGTCAAAACAAGTTCCTGCTGTGGCGGTGGGGGGCAGGGGGGGCAGGGGGGACAGCAGGGGCTGGGGGGCTGGGGAGGCCCAGAGCAAGAGCTCGGCTCCGGCCTGGCTCCGGCCCAGGCTGGCACTTGCTGCTCTGGTCCCAGGGAAGGCTTCATCATGAAGCTGTCCTCTCTTCCTTGGACCCTGTGATTTTAGCAAGTGCTTTATTACAGCTTGCAGGATGTTCTTGGATACAGATAACTTAATTAAAAACACATGGTTGGTTTGAGGCCATTTTTAAGGTGAACCCCATTCAGATGTTGGTTTTTGAAAAAGGTTTTGGTGTGGAAAGCCGTTGCTTTCTATTGCATGCATTCGGGCTAAAAAAGAATTGCACGCTGATGGAATAGGGAAAAATACCGAGTTAGCCCTGACCAGCTTGGCTCAGTGAGGTGGGCGTTATCCCTGGGAAGTGAAGGGTCCCTAGTTCGATTCCTGGTCAGGGCACAGGCCTGGGTGCGGGCCAGGTCCTCCTGGTTGGGGGCACAAGTGAGGCAACTGATTACCTTTCTCTCCCTCTTTTTCTCCCTCCTTCCTCTCTCTGAAGATGTATATATAGAGAGAGAGAGAGAGAGAAAGAGAGATTGTTAACAAAGCAAGAGTGAAATCCCGGAGCAGAAAAACACCTTCAACTGCTGAAAATAGCCAGCATTTTAGAGATGGTGGGAAATGGTGCAGAGAGGGGCCTCTTCAACAGGGCTGTGCCAAAAGGAGATAATAAATAAATATGATCACTGTGGAATTAAATCAACCAAGGTTTGCTGCCGAGCAGAGAGCTTTAAAGAAGCCCTGTTCCGGAGGAGTGACGTGGAATCCTCACATCCGTCCCCCCTTAACCGCTGGGAAGACGACCCAAGACCCCAGTAGAAGCCCGGGCACGGTGGCCCCAAACCCTGTCCATGCTGTTTGTTTTCCTACACTTACATGCCTGTGATAAAGTTTAACTTACAAATTAGGCACCGTAAGAGAGTGACACCTAGCAATAAAATAGAACAATCCTTAACCATCTGGTATAATAAACCTGCAAACATGGCATTTCTCTTGCTTCCTTTCTCTCTCTCTGTCCTGGATTCACCCTTCTTGGGATGATGTGACATGATTGATGCCTGCGTGATGAGATGAAGGGAGGTGGAATTTTCCGTTTTCATAGGTTCAGACCACGGTTGACCGAGAATAACCGCAACTGTGGAAAAAGAAACAGCAAGGTGGGGAGAGGGGGTGTGACTGTGCTTGAATTGTCTGTATATTTGTTCTCTCAAGTAGCAGAAAGAGACCTGCAGTCTTGTGTTCACACCTTTCGTTTGCCTGACAACCCTTGTCTTTAGAGAGAATGTAAACCAGTCGTCTCCCTGAGCAGGGACTCTTGAAATGGTATCTTGGAGTTCGTGGAGTTATTGAGGAGCAAGAACCTATGAACCCCTGAAATATTTGTTCCTTATTTTAGTGAGACTATTTAAAAATGATCGGGTATGAAGACATTTTACAGTGATTATTTTTCATGAGACAAACAGGCTAGTGAAATACACCCTGAATTTCTGCAGTTGATTTCTCTAACTGTTCAGCAGGCTGGGGTGGGAGCAAGGTGGAGGACATTATTTTTCTTCAGAAGAGGGTTTCTCAAGTTTGAGAAAAAGTGTTTTCTGACTCGGCCACCTGCCCACTGCTCCCCAAGCTGGGCCTAAATGGAAAGTTGACCGATGTTACAGTTGGCTCTGCTTTGAATGGAAAATAGAATCAAAGCACCGAGACAGTTAACATTGGAGATGCTAGATTTTAAAACAGGCTGAAGGGTGACGCTGAAGGTTCACTGTCGGGTTGCACACGCCTGTGATCAGATGAAAGTGTAGCTTTGCGTTCTTGTATTGGATCTGGCACTTTCCCAGCTGACTGATCCTCGCGACTGATTCCTGCAGATAGGTGGGGACTGTTTCCTTGCCTGGTGGGCAAATGACTGACACCAAGAGTTATTTGGTGGTCTTTCTCTGGGACCAGAACCCTCATCCTCCATTACTACCACCCAGCAGACTTTCTGTCTTGGCCTCATGGCAACTCCCTCCTCATGCCGTCTTTGCTTTGGTGGCCCCTGCGGGGCTCTGGCCCTGGGCCCGCTGTACAGATGGACCCCGAGCCCGGCCGTCTCATCTTGGGCCACAGCTCACGTCCGTCAGCTCGCCGGCCTCCCTCCTGGGGCTCCAAGTAAACAGACCTGTGTTTCCAACATTCTTCATGCCACTGCACCCTGTCATCTATGTTGTCATAGGAAGCAGAAGCAGGGAGTCCGTCACCCCGGAGTCTCCCTGTCTTTTGCCTCTTCCCAGGTCCCTCCCTCACCCAGTCTGTCTGCCCCGGGCCCTTGAATCTCTTCAAGGATCAGTGAAATCCTTCCCTCAGCTCCCATTTTTACCTCGTTTGACAAGGACAGTCCCCTGCCTCCAGTCTTCCGGCGATTCTGAACACGTCTATGGCTGTGCCACCCCCCTCACAAGCCCTTCAGTGGCTCGCTGGTGCCCCTGGGCAGCCTGAGCTTGGCATCCAAGTGTTGGGGTGATGAGGCCCGGACGTGGGCCGGTTTCATCAGCCACCACCACCGCTGGCTGTTGCTGGGCTGCCCACCCCCTTCTATTCTTTCAGACCAGGAACCGCAACACACGATGCAAATTGAGCTCTATTTCTGCTGAGCTTGGTTTCCCCGCTCCTAGCACTGTTCCCGGCCCATAGGCTTGACGTGTTCGAATCAAGCCCGTGTGGGTTCTTTTATTTATTTGAGGAAAGAAGTATTTTGTCACACTTTTCCATGCCATGTCCTGGCCCCAAATTTCAGTGACCTGTTTTGAGTGATCACATGGTACCTCTCAATTGTCATGATCTGATCGAGATTTTCCTTCGCACCAGGACGTTAATCCCATCCACAGACACATATTTCTAATAGAGATGGAGAACGTGGACAAACGGGTCAGAGTTCAGAACCCAAGGCCATTTTCACACCAGACTTGGTAGTGTTGACTACAGCCGCGCAAAAGCAAAAAGCACCGAGGACAAGAGGACAATCGTGGGCAATGTTGAAACTGCTGTCTGTGCAGCGATACATTGTTGAGAGGAAGATTATAAATTCTCTCTCTGTCTTTTTTTTTTTTTTTAAACAGGATCAATTTGACAACTTAGAAAAACACACACAGTGGGGAATTGATATTCTTGAGAAATACATCAAATTTGTAAAGGAGAGGACAGAGATTGAACTCAGCTATGCAAAGCAACTCAGGTAAGCGCTTGTTGAGACGGTTATTTATGCATGAACTGCACGTGGTGGTAAGGGGAATGGATATTTTGTATCATACATGTATAATCCTTTATGTGGCTGTTTTTCCTGTCATGTAAGATGATGTTTCAATAGAAACAATTGTTCTTAATATGGAAAAGTCATGTTCTCAAAACAACAAACATAAAATCAGAGTGATAGCTTTTAAGCTCTTTTTTTATTTTAAAGAATGCTTTCGCAGTTTCGGAGCAGCTCATTTTTTTTTTAGAAAACTTTGTGTTGAAATACATAACTTCTACAGAGAGAAGTGTACAAATCATAAATATACAGCTCCGGAATTTTTAGAGTGAACGCACTTATGTCACTGGTACTGGTGAAGAAACGAAACTACCAGCCCTCAGAGGACCCCCGACCCTTCCTGTTCACACCCTCCCCCCCTCCAAGGTGACCGACCACCCTGTGGACTTCTAACAGCATGGATTCCGTCTTACCTGTTTTTGAACCTCATGTGAATGTGCTCATTTATTAGGCAGCGATTGTGGCCTCATCATGCTCTATGACATTTGTGAGATTCATTTATGTTGTTGAACGTGGTGGTAGCTGGTTTCTTGCCACTGATTTCACAATTTTGCTGTGTGACTGTGCCACAGCCCATCCATTCCCCTGTCACTGGGCGATTGCTTGGCTCCTGTTTGGGGGTACAGTATATAACCAGACGTGGTACTGTGGGTCCTAGGGTTTGTGTATGTTTGTTGGAGCCAGTGGGGTCACACGGTCCTCTAAAATGCTTCTGCAGATGCCTGCTCCCTCCAGCAGTGCAGAAGAGGTCCTGCAGGGCAGCACTGGAAGAGCACTTTGGACTTCTTACATCTTTAATGATGAAATGTACACTTTTATAGAAAATATTGAGAAGTTTCGGTAGAACGAAGAGCTGGAGCATGAAGTGGCCTGCAGAGTCCTAAGTGCTTGCTGGTTGGGCTGAGTTGGTGTGTGCAGACCGTTCTAGAACATGCTGAACATCTAGATGACTTGGTTTGGAAATATTTCTCTTCAATCCAAAGAGCATCTGCCGACAGGCTATGTCATGTGTCATTGGAAAAAGGCGGGTCCTTCAAGGGCTGCTGGTGTGGCTTGTCAGTAAGCACCTAAGTGTTCTGTAGGGGACGTGTTTACGGATGACATTCCCCTGAGTACATGAGGCGTTAAACATTATTGCTCAGTGAAACACTTCTTATTACTTGTGGAATCCAGGTTGGTGTCTTATGCCCTGTGGGCCTAACGGCCTCTTGAGTATTTTGAGGCTCTTAGAACCAAACATCGGACTAGAGGAGGCATAGCTTCATGCTGATTATTTCAGTGTTGCACCATGAGTCACCAAATGTTGTCTTTCATGCCAAAAGGAACTACATGCAGTTTTAGCCAAGATAAGGTCTCATCTTATGCATTTATCTCCATTTTCTGGCTTTCTTTTTTTTTCCTATTGGTAAATGCACTCCTCTTTGCTGGTGCCTTGGTCTGTTTTCTCCTTGTGCTGCGGAGGGCAGTTATTAGATGCCATTAAGTTGGTTCTTAGACATTTCTGCACCTTTCTGTGTCATGAGGGGAGTGCTTTCTCCCCCCCACCCATGCATCTGCCTCCCGGCCCTTTCTTGTCACCCTGGGTGAGGAAACTGAGGACTTGGGTAACAAAATGGGAGGCTGTTCAAGAAGAAGACTCCCAATTCTAAGATAGGTCTTGAATAGCACTGCACGTCTCCCCATTGACCATTTTTCCCCGCGTGACTTGAAATAGAGCAGCAGCCTGACCACTCTGATGGAAATCTCTGGGGGAGAACCTCCCCTGAGGTTTCGGTATTCACATTTGTTTCATTCCATCCCTCAGCAGTGTCTATGAGTGTGTGCTTGTTGGGAGAAGTTGACAGAAAGAGATGAGTAACTGAGTGATGACTCATCATTCGGGCAAGGCTTCAGAACTCAGTTACCAAAGCCTTAGCAGGACCTTCCGTGCTGAACTGTCTTGCTGTCGATCCTTTCTTGACTTGCTTTTCCACCTTCTTGCAGTTTCTTTTACATCAGTCCCCCTCTTCCGTCCTCACCCATTGCTTCCCCCCTCCGCTGAGAAAATGGAGAAAGTCAGGAGGAACTGTCCTCAGACTATCAGTCCAGGTACCACCTGACAGCATGTTCCCATGTCTCCAGGGCAGGGCTCCAGGTTCATCCACCTATGTAACCGAGAGTGTGGAACAGTGCCTGGCCCATCACAGGTGCTCAGCACATAATTGTAGATGCCCTGACCGGTGTGGCTCAGTGGATTGAGCACTAGGCCGTGAACCCAAAGGTCGCTGGTTCGATTCCCAGCCAGGGCACGTAGTCAGGTTGCAAGCCAGGTCTCCAGCCAGGTCCATAGCTGGAGGCAGGTGAAAGGCAACCATACATTGATGTCTCTCTTCCTCTCTGCCTCTCTCCCTTCCCCTCTCTCTGAAAATAGTAAATAAAATCTTAAAAAGAGAAAAGAAAAGACAGTTGGTCAGCAGGGCTTCCAGGAGCATTGTGTTGGCAGAGGCCTATGACAATGAGGCTGGTGGGGGTGTTTAACCACCAACAGAACCGCTAACGGTGTGTCAGCAAGGTTTCCGGGGGGAACTCTAATCAGGGGAATACAGGAAGTGCCTGGGCTAGAGGCCCCTCACCTTGTTACCATGGAAACCAGACTGCTTGCAAATACCCAAGGAAGGATGTCTTTTAAAGATAGCATTTTCCATCCCAAGTAAGTAAAACGAATGATGCAATAGAGCAGGAAGGGGACATGGGTCCCTTAGCTAGACTGGCCAGGAAGCACCCATTGCTGGAGGTGCAAAGGTCCTGCGGTTCACCGTCACAGCAGGGAAAGGCCAATGTGCCTGGAGCCCATTCCACAGATCGTTGCTTGAAAGACCAGTGTGATGTTGAAAGGCCAACGTGATCTTTGTGGGGAGACATCTGTCGTTAAATACTTCTAATTCTTTTCTGCTTTGGAGGGAAAAGATGGCCAACTTATTTTAGTCATAGAAGATGATTGGGACTTTGGTTTCTAGGTCAGTGGCTGGCAACCTACACAGCCCATAGCCAAATCCATCTGCTGCCTGGGTTTTTAGTTTTTTGATGTCATACACGATCATCAGACTGCTGCTAGATGTTCACACCTGTTGCTGCAAATTCAAAACCCTGGAGAGATTCCTCCTGGGAATTTAGGTCAGGGGAGGGCTGTCTGGTGCGAGGCTGCACCCACACCTCACCAGGTTCGACAACATGGAAGCCTTTCTCTGGACCATCACAGCCTAGTTTTATAAACTTTTATTGAAACCCAGCACCATCCATTCATCTATTTCTTGTCTATGTCTGCTTCTGCCAAAAGGGTGGCAGTTGGATAGTTGTAACAGACACCACGTGAGCGTGACCTATTTGCAAGTCTAAAACGTTTACTGATTGGCCCTTTACAGAAAAAGTTTGCTGGCCCCTGCTAGAGTTATTATTTATTCAAGACAGTGTAGGGTCCGATTCCTAATATAATTTTAAAACATCTTCTGTGCGCTACATAAGAGCACCAACTATTGATTGCCCTTAGCAACTGTTTCTTAAAAACATCAACAAAAAACAGCCTAATTTGTTTGCCACAACCAGGTAGTGAATGCACCTGATTAAAAATCCAGAAATGACAGAGGTACCCAGTGTTGTACAGTGAAGTGTCCCCATCCCCAGGGACAATAAAAGTCATCAGTCCCTTCTGTATCCTTCCAGAGAGATCACACACACACACACAAAGAAGCATATTTTCTTCCTTGCCTCCCCAGCAGGTCAGTATGTACTTGCCTCCCTGAGTCCTGGAGATTGTCCTGAGGTTATTTTTATTTTTCACAGTGTTACAACATTGCCTTGGATTGGCCGGATGCATTGTTTCCAGTTGTTTGCAACTCTAAACGAAGTTGCAGCGCATAACCTTGAATGATACACTGGGCAAGCAAATCTAGAGGATTAAGTTCCTAAAAGTAGCGGTCTGGTTGGTAGAATTGACCAAGTTGCCCGCCTCGGGGGCTACAACCCTTAATGCCCACACCACTCTGGTGGTGATGCCACCTACAGTTTGTGGGCCCTCGGTGCCTCCTGCCACCAGCCCTCTTTCCCTGCGCCAACTGGATCAGTAAAACCTGGGACGTCTGAGCGTCAATGTGTGTTTCACTCGGTGTGAACGAGGCTGAGCCCAGTTGTATACTTGGGAATCATTTGTACTTTCTTCTTGATGAAAGCATTGATATCCTGATCAACTTTTTAAAAAATTGGAGCTCACTATAAATTAAAGGTAACTAGAAACCTTTTATAAAATGTATTGCATATTGTATAAACAAGGTTTTACATTTAAATTTCCTTTTACAATAGAAAAGACATTGAAGTGAAACTGAAAGATTTGCTGAACCATTTTTGGCTTTCCTCTTCTTTGTACTTTTTTTTTTTTTTTTTTTACTTTAATTGTATCTTTTCCATTTACCACTTAGCCCCCTTACACCCCCTCCCCCAATCAACCCAATTGAAAAATAGGCAAGGAACTGAAGAGACACTTCTCCAAAAAGGAGGTACAGATGGTCAGTAGACGTAGGAAAAGATGTTCAATGTCACTAACCCTCAGAGAAATGCAAATTAAAACCGTAATAAGGTACCATCTCACACCTGTCAGAATGGCCTTCACCGGTAAATCAACAAACAAGCCCTGTTGGTGGGAATGCAAATTGGTGCAGCCACTGTGGAAAGCAGGATGGGGATACCTCAAAAAATGTAAAATGGATCTGCCGTTTGACCCAGCAGTCCCACTTCTGGGAATATATCCAGAGGAACCCAAAATGGATTTGAAAGAGCGCTAGCACCCTTATGTTCGTTGCATTATTTACGATCACCAGGATATGGAGGCAGCCCGTGTCCATCAGTAGAGGAGTGGATAAAACAGCTATTGGTCATTTATATAATGAACTACTACTTAGCTGTAAAACAAAAAGAAAATGTTACCCTTTGGGACAGTACAGATGGACCTGGAGAACATTATGCTACGTGCAATAAGCCAGTCAGAGAAAGACAATTACCATGTGATTTCGCTCGTATGTGGAATCCAGTGAGCAAACTGTACTAACAAGCAACACGGAGAGAGACTCTTAGGTGGGGAGCAGATGACAGCTAGTGTGGGGGGGAGGCTAGGGGGCAGAGGGGCTGAGCAAGAGGGAAAAGGGACTCATGGACATGGACTTGCTGGACTTGACATATTAAACAGCCTCTTAGAAGATACAGCAAAGAATTCATGAAATACTTTGCAGGATGTCCTTACTGTTTTTATTTTCAGAGGGGAAGAGAGGGAGAGAAACATCCATGTGTGGTTGCCTCTCACAAGCCCCCAACTTGGGGACCTGGCCTGCACCCCAGGCCTGTGCCCTGACCAGAAATCGATGTTCCATTTGGTTTTTTAAAAGCTCCATGTTGTGATTTTGAACAGGCTCCACTGACTCACTGCTAGGAAAGAGGGGGGAAAAATGTATTTACATTTTCATCTCCTCTTCTAATCGAATTATGTAATGTGGTCTGTAACACAATCCTCATGTTTGTCGTAATTCCATATTTAAATATAGATTGGTGCCAGCCACCATCCCCTCTACCGCTACTTCTCTGCTTGCTGGTATCAAGAAAATAAGAGATACTTTCCCCCTAATAAGAACTTGAGGCGTAACTCCTGAGATCTCCCTTGTCTGAGAGCCGCTGTCCTTCACTGCAGGTGACCTGGCTGCTCTGTGGCTGTGCGGCCCTTCTGTCCCGCTCAGTAGCTGCCTGGTGGTTTGGTGGCGGGGTCTGGGACCAGCCAGGTTGATTGGCTTTGCAGCTGACCTGCTTTTCTGGGGATACTTGGGAAGTATTTTGTTGTTCCATTGAGCAGTGTGATAACTTACCAGACTGTGCCTTGCCGTTGACCATTCTGTCAGTTCTTCCTAGAGCTCTTTCCTGTGCAGATTCAGTTCTTCCTTGTTTCTTTAATTCTATCTAAATATTTTTTCCAGTTATGTACTTCAGAGATACGAGTTCTTCGGAGGTTCTTGCCATCTTTCTTTAGATTTTTTTTTTCCTGATTATGTTAGCTGCTTTTCACCTCATGGTGAGCTTAAAACTTTCCTCTCTGCAGTTTGATAGGCTGCCTAGTTTACTTATTAGCTCTTTGTTATTACCACAAACATCACCAGGGCTCCCACGGTCCCGATGGTGCTGGTACTGCTGTCCGTCTGTCCTTCATTCCCTCTGAGCTCCGATCCAGGGAATGTGGAGCTTTATCAGAGGTTGATACTGGGTTTACTCCATGAGGTCAAAGGTGCATCCTCTTCCTTTGGAACCCCTAGGCTTGGGGTGACCTCCCAAGGAGCCCGCTCCTGTGCCTGCCCCTACCTATTCTGGAATCTGGCTGGCTTCCTCCCAGAGCTTTGTGTCACTGTCCCCGGGCCTTCCTGACCCCTCAGTCCACTTCTGTCTGCATCGCTGTTCAGCATTTAGGGACTTCCTCCCTGTGACAGTGAGGGTGGGGCCAGCATCTGCCCTGTGCTGGCTGCCCCGGAGTCTTCAGTCCCTCGCCCCATCACCCCTTGTCAGAGAGGTGATGCACTTCTCTTTATTGATTTATCTGCTGCTGTTGAAAATCTTCCTGGCTGTTCAGTTTTCTCCCTTGTTGTTGGGCAAGCACAGTTCTTCGATCAAAGTTCCTTCTGCCACCTTTCTTCCAGAAACCGTGTGGGGAGCTTTTTTTTTTTTAAAAAAAAAAAAGCAAAGGAAAGAAAGACAGGAAAAAACAAAACAACGCCCAGACCCAGCCCTGGACCTTCCCTTTCGGAGGATCTGGACAGGGCCCAGTGCTCTCCCTTCTGAAAGCCTCCCCTGCGGCCCTCACGATCCAGCGGGGTTAAATGCAGAAGCTGTAGCCACGGCTGCTCATTTTCCTCTTACCTTTTCATCAGCCTCTCTGACGAGCAAGTATAGAAAATGCTGAAACATTTTTTAAGGAAGACCCCGTACATTTAAAGATGCTTTATTGTGGTTTCTTGGTCTGCTTAAAAATAAATAAATAAGCTCGTACAAATTGGGTGAAAAAGTCTGTCTCAGAGAAAAAACGAGTTGATTTTTTGCAACAGTCCCTGAGAGACGGATCTTGAGACCTGGAATTCACTTCTAGACCTCTTAGGCTTTTAGCTTTTCGCTGGCCTTCACAGAGTGAATTATTCATCCGTGCTTTTAGGGATACTGTGGATGCTAACTTTTCCGCCAGATGCCGTCATCGGAGCCCAATGGCACTCAGGAGGTGGCCCATGATGGACCTGTCATCCAGATTGGGGTTTGAGTGGTGAATAGGGGCTGGGGAGAAGGTTAGTCTCACCTGGATCTGCGTGTGACAATGAAGGCACCTGCTGGAACAAAGGACTGGCGTGCCGTGCCCAGGAACACGGATGTCAGGCTGCAGCCCGTGGAGTCCCACGTGGGCCGCGCACCATCCCCAGGCTGTTTCGTAGCTACAGCATCCCAGTCGGGACCCAGGAGAAGCCACCAGCAGGAGAAGCCAGGCCAGCGAGGCCTGGCGGTGGTTGCTGCTTCTCGTGATGGCCTCCTGGTTTTTGTGTTAACTTCAAGTGTGCTGAGAGCTGAGACGCACACTTGATTCTTGATCTGAAGATGGGCTCAGGGACCGAGCTGGCGGTCTGGGCCCAGCCAAGCGTGTTCCAGGCAAACCCGCGAGGCAGGGCTGGGGCTGGGGCCTCCTAGTGAAACGTGTCAGCATGAGCACCCCCAAAAGCTTGTCCCTGCCGCCTTCGAAGACTCACTCACAGGCAGTTTTCACGAGGTCTTTGGGGGAGCAGCCGCATGTTTGGCACGGCGCGACTTCCTTGGAACACTTGGACCCCGTGCATGTGCTCCCCTTGAATCCACAGCACACGCCTGGCTGGGGATGATGCTGGGGGAGGGGTGGTCTCTGCGGAAAACTGCCCCCGGAAAATGTGGAAGCAACCGCAGACACACACGGGGCCTGTACCCTCCTTTTAAATGAATCATGTCCGGGCTCAAGGCCCAGGTAAGGGGCCCACCGGCAACCATTTCTGTTCTTACCAGCTGCCCCGCTGAAGTGTTGGAAGGTTGATGGAAGTAGGTAGGTTTCAGCCGTGGGCACTTGGTAATTACATGTTTAAACGCACCTAAAAATCATGACCCTCACCTGCCATCCCTGATTTCTCCATTATCTTTCTCTGAGGTGACGGGTCTGCATTTTTGTTTCAGGAACCTTTCGAAGAAATACCAACCTAAAAAGAACTCGAAGGAGGAAGAGGAATACAGGTCTGTTGGTCACTGATAATGATGTGGTATCATGTATACGCCAGGGGTGATGGTGGAGAAGGAAGGAGAGATAGAAAGAAAGAAAGAAATAGATTTGTGTTGGTTTTTAAATTGGGGAGGGATAAATACAAACCCTACTCTATTAACTTTTCTTGTACTGAGTCACTAGACCAATTCTAGATTGTTTCAATGAGAGTAGTTAGGAAAAACTTAGAAAAGAATCTAAACAGATACAAACAGTATGGATTTTGCGTTCCGCGGTCTTGGTTTTGTAACACGCACAGTCCCATTCATGCTAATTCATCCAAGACATATGTCCCCTTTAGTCAGTGACTCACGGGACATCTTAACAGGGACATTCCCAAAGTATTATGTCTCTAATTTGGATCTAAGTACCCATTACATTCATACGTACCGCATGTATTTATATTTTGGGTTATATTTGGACTAAGTGTTCACAAAGCCCAGTACTGCCTGCGTAGAGCAGTTCTGTTCCACAAATGACAAGCGTGTCGGTTGTAATTAATTCTGAGCCTTCTTGATGAAAACACTCATGTGTAATGAATTGTCAGGATCCTCTGGGAGGGAGGCTGGTACAAAGTAAACTGATGTCAGCGACTGCTTCCCCAGCGGAACGCAGGGTGAGCGGGGGGATGCCCGGGTGTGAAAGGTGCGGTGTGTGTCCTGTCCTGCAGGTACACGGCATGTAAAGCCTTCCTTTCCACCCTGAATGAAATGAATGATTACGCCGGGCAGCATGAGGTCATCTCGGAGAACCTGACCTCACACATCACCACGGGGCTGGCACGCTACGTCCAGGAGCTGAAGCAGGAAAGGAAATCGGTAACGTAATTCACGATTTCTTTCTAAGACTGGGACCAGAGATAAGGGAGATATTCCTAGAAACTTTAAAATTGAATAGCATCATAAGTGGTAGGTCTTAAACGGACACCTTGGAGGATTGTATGAAAGTTCTGGAATGTGCTTCTGAGTCTTAACCATGTCAGGGGGCCCTCAGACACCCTGAAACTCATCTGCGAGCCCTGAATACTAATTCCTTTGAGGAATTGAAATGTACTCGAGGATATCAGACATGGAAGAGTAAGCAATACAATGTGTTGCATGCTGTATAGAATAAATAGTATTAAAATAAACGCTTACAAGGAGTTTTTAAAAGCCAGGAAAATGACTTCAGTTCCACCCACTTAATGTCTTGGCTCATCCATTGCTGTCTAATGAAGGAGACCTTTTTGCTTCTTTTGACACCATTAAAATCTTTTCATTGCTTCTGTGTGAAGAGAGAAAAATGTGCACTCCAAATATATTCGTAGTCAAGATTTTGCCCTAAGAGATCTTTTTGTTTTTTTTTAAGCCGTGATCTGTATCATTGAACTTGGATCATTTGCTAGATGCGTAATAATTTGTTAGTAATAAAGGACCAAGTTGGCCAGTGATAGGCTTTTTTAATATAAATCTGAGTCCATAATAATTCTCTGAGTGCTCTGGAGATGCATGAGCTAACACGGTAGGTAGGCCTCCCGCTGAAATGGAGGAGACATGAAATAATAATGACCAGAATAATTAGGTAATTGTAGTACTGATAGTTGCTACAAAGTACCACAGTTTGAGGTCTGGCTGCTGTCTTTCATGACTGGCTAGAAACGATGCCTTTGCTCAAGTACCATCCGCAACCATCGGTGTAATAGCTTTGGTCCATTTGATACAGTGGTTGAAACCCTGTCTGCCCAAAGAGACGATTTCAAATCTACTGCATATAAAGCCTTTCCAGGTTCAGTTCCGAACCCTGCCTTTCCTTTAGATTCTGCTGTGTTAGAACAGCTGAATCTCTAACAAGAATCTGCATGGTGAAAACAGCTCACTGTGCAAAAGGTGAGGTTTCCTTCCATTTTTGGCCAGACGTGAGAGGAAGGAGAAGTCCGTGCGAGAGATGGACGTTCTCCTTGCCCTTGGCCAGCAGCCTGACAACCAGGCCAGCTGCTGGATCCGTAAGCCTTCCAGCTTCAAAATAGGATCGTGCCCACTTACTCCTGTTGGTAGGAGAAAAGCTGTTCTTGAGCAGCGGTTCCCACCCGTGCTGTATTCCATTACAATGTGCTGTATTCCTTGCATAACAACAAGGAATAGCCCGGGTTTGCCCGACACGCAAATCTGTTGGCTCGCGTGACGAAAACATGTTGACTTGTCAAAAGCGAGGCCTTTAAAAGGGCACCTTCCCCCGCCGCCTGCACGAGCAGAGCGGTTGGGTGCCTCCCGGCTGAGGTCGGAGCTGCGCATCTCGGCCGGACCTGTTCACTCCCACAGGAACGAACGGGCTCCTTCTCTTTAGAGAAGACGGAAGCAGGGACCAGTCTCCCGGCGATGATAAATGCGAGTGCGCAGTTCAGCACGGTTCCTTTGCTTTGTATGTAGCCTTTGGTTGACAAACGTCAATGGTCAATAAATCTGCACTCCTTGGCGATGTCTGGGATTCCTTGGGGTTCAGTGGTGAGTAGAAATAAGTGGGAGACCAACAGTTCTTTATAAGGTAGCATGATTAACTTTCATGGGTAAAAGTTGGACATTTTATACTTGCTAGAGAGAGATACCACCTTTCTACCTCTTTCTTTAAATTTCATATTTTTTGTACATTTTTAGTATTTTGAAATATATCCATATTTTACCCTTCTATCTACATACAGCTAAATGTAATTTATATTATCCTTCTATTTCCCATTTAATACCATAAGTACTTTCCATGAAAGTACTTTCCAGTCTCTACATGAAAATATAGTCATAGTAATCAGAATTTTAGTAGCTATGTATTCTAATTCTATTAAAGTTCGCTTAACTAATTCTTTATTATTTGATCTATAGGCTATTACCCGTTTCTCATTAGTTGGTTGGTTGGTTATCGGAACAATACCGCAGTGAACTCTTTACTTTCATAGCTGTTTTCCTCCTGTATGCGCTGGACATGATCTCTCCGAGCTGATCCCCAGAAAGGGACGATGAGATCCAAGGATTCGTGATTCAGGGTTCCTATTACACTTTGGTCATTCAGATGACGAGTGATCTTCAACAGAAGCGTAGCCTCTCAAGTCATTGAAATGGTCGGCTTGGGTGTGAATGGATGAGCGTGACAATCAGATACATTCCTTCCATGGAAACTACCGTGAATACGCTTACCGTCCATGTCTGCACGTTGACCCAAGTTATTACAGAGTGTCAGAGAGTGTGGCTCCTTTGAGTGTGTGTGGGGTTGTACAAACTGTCGCCACTCTCGAGGCGCCTGGAAGTCGGCAGCCCAGCATGTGCGGGAACCCCCAGGTCAACTCCTGCCGCAGGGGGAGGTTGAGGCAGGAGCGGAGCCGCTTCCCCCAGCGGTGATCGGAGGACTTCCAGAGGAAACTCTGATGCGGGTGGGTGGGGTGTACCGTTGTGGATGGGCAAAACAGAGTCGCTACTTGTGTCATTATTTGTTACTGTATTTCTTTCCATACAAACAGTCGGCAACCTACTACGTTACCCCTAGCCTGGACCATACCCCCAGGGACTGAGAAATTTCTATAAACCTCAGTGGATGCTTACCAAACCCCAGGATAGTTCGAATTGATCATTAATTTTTCCCCCCGAGATTTCAGAAATATTTATTGGATACTAAAGGCTATCACCATTTCTTCATGAAGTTAGGTATTGAAAGGCTCCCATTTAGGAACTAATTTTCTAGAAGGCAGTGTGTGCAGCATGAGCTGACTCCAATATGTCTGGAAGCTTTTTTAAATAAGATTTTTTAAATGATAGCAAATAGGTAAGATTGCATATAAAGGAAAGCGAAAGTCAAAGGAGTTCATATCTAGGATCCAGCTAATTACAAATCTATTTCTGATTGATTCAGTGCTATTGAGATTCAGCCGTGGATTCTGCATTACAAGGTCAGAGCCGTCCTGTAGAAAAAGAGCATGAAAACCAGGACAGATTTTAGATTTCATGACTCGGAAAAGGAGGAGTAGGTTTTCATAGCCATTCTGCCTGCATTTATTGAAATAAATAAAAAAGCAGGGCATCCTCTGATCTGTCAGTTGTGTGCCCGTTACGTGGGTCACACTGTTTACAACATACTCATTAATGTTCCCTGGTTTAATGGATTTTTAGACGGTGATTTCGTATTGCTTTTCTCCTTTGTTTTGAATGTTTACGTCTCAATCAGCTCTCCTATGTCTGGCCATCAGGCCATTGTCAGCAGAGGGTCCCAAGCTCAGCAACAGTGACAAGGGTACCCCAGACCTGTATAGTGCAGCACCCTGGTGACCCATCCAGACAAAGCTTGGATCCCCCAAATGCCCTGTCATCCCCGTTCCAACCTGTCACCAATGAGTCACTTCCCTTTCTAACTCTTCCAGTAGCGTTCCGTGTGCCCCTGTGGCTTGGGAAGTCGTCCACGGCCCAGCCCCAGCCCCGACCTGCCTCATCCTTCAGTTCACTCCCGGAGCTCTCCGGGCCCTTCCCCATGCCAGAGCACCGTCATTGCTGTCCCGCTGCTGGGCAGGATATGTCCCCAGGCCCTTTCAAGGTCACTCAAGGCTACTCGGGTCGTCCCAAACCACCCTGACTGAAATGCCGCCTGCACACACACACACACATGTCCCTCTCTGTCTCTTAACCGCTGCGTCCACTGTTCCATTCATACTGCTTTCCTGGCATCCAGCACAGCACCCTGCCTGTGTGGGTGTGCAGCCTACATGTGCTGTATGCTCAGAACTTTCCACCCAGGGAGTGATGACCATCCCTAAAGTTTCACCCATCCACCCAGCACTCTAGCTAAACTCTTTTCAAGATTTTTATTTATGTATTTTCAGAGAGAGGAGAAGAGAGAGAGAAACACACCCATTAGTTGGCTCTCCCATGCCCCGACCTGGGGACCTGGCCTGCAACCTAGGCCTGTGCCCTGCCTGGGAATCGAACCTGCGACCTTCAAGTTTGCAGGCAGCGCTCAGTCCATTGAGCCTCACTAGCCTCTATCTGGACTCTTAATAATGGTGATTCTCCTTGATTTTGTTCGGAAGTAACAGCACGATACACCGTTGGAAGGGATAAGTGAGGGGCAGGAGTCACATGCTGCTTAATGGTGGCCATCATCCCAGCAGTTCATTGGGATTCCTCAGAAGAATTAAAATTTCAAGGAATACAAAAGGAGGGATTCTTTTGAAAAATAGATTAAAGACTTTTGGAGTGGATGTGACAGCTCAGGGTAGCAGAAGGCAGCGTGAGGATGAAAGGGAGAGACTGCAGGGAAAGGACACCAGGACAGGGAGTGAAGGAACCTGGCCTGGGTCGCTGGCCCTGGGCCACCGACAGGGTCTGCTGCCCGAGGCCCAGATGGTCAGTGTTAGGGGGCAGTTCAACCACTGAGCATGACCGGGGCCGGGGTAGGGAGAGGAGCAGGCATTTTAGGAACTTCAAACATGTTTGTTGAAAAGGGATTTGTATTGTAAGTACCTTGGGGAAAATAAGCCTTAAGTAATAGCAGAACCTGACTCCCGTCATGAACAATTCTGGGTTGATGGTTTCAGACTAGAACGTGGGGGTGAAACACTCCTTTGAGCCAACCTGAAGGCATTTTCCGGTCCCTGACGCCAGGCACAGAAATACCTGCCCCCCTGCCCCCACCCCCTTCCCGGCGAGGGCGCTGCATGAATTAACCCTGAGTGGGGCTCAGGTGGAGCTGGTGTTCCGGCCCAGCACGCTGTGGGGTTGGAGGAAGTCAGAATATTTGTCCCAGACCCAGTTTCTGGACGCCGTTCGCGCCCTTTCCAAGCCCTTCTGCGTCTTTGTTTTCATCTGTGGAACCCGAGTTGTCTTTACAATTCCAGCTGGATGGCTGTCCTCAACCGACTGTTTATTCTTTTTCTTTTTCTTTTTTTTCACTTTTTCTTAAGTGGCGGCTCTCACGTCATTGCCCTCGTGGAGCAAGGAGTTTGAGAAGGTCCACGGCCTGGGGTGTACGTACAGTAAAAGCCACTGCTCCACCTGCTTGTTGAGCGTGACTAGTAAACATCCTCACGGTTTGTTGGGCCATGTAGGAGGCCCTTAGGCCACTCAGAGCAGCACAACCTCCTGAAAGCTTTGTCGTGGTCAGCTTGCTTGCCATTGATGTGTGCTTATTTTAGGTGCCGAGAGTTTTGACCTCAGCTGCCCCTGCCGGGTCCCTGGGAAATTTCTCAAACATTTTTGGAGGATGTTGTCTGTATATTTTTAGGGGTCAGCCAAAAAGGTGAAATGAAAGTGAGGGTAGCTGCCACCCAGATATCATCCGGCATTTTTTAGAAATCTTTGTCCGGAGAGAAACCAGAGCAACTGCTTTCAGGAGCAAGAAGGGGCCTTTCTCGGGGTCTCCAGGGATGGTGTTTCCTGTCTCTTCTGCGAGGAGAGGCAGCCGGGTGACTTCGCTCACAGCTCTGAAAGAAGCGCTTATTATCTTCCGGAGCACAGTCCCCCTCTGTGCAGGGCCCGGGGCCACGTTCTACATCCACACCCCGGCAAAGACATGGTTGGCCATTGTTTGTCAATAAACAACACCCGCATCTGGCCGGCCGGGGTGCGTAACTTGGTACCTGTTCTGATCAACGGACGGGAGACAGGGCTGCTTTCTGGGGTGGGACGCACAGGCCGTAAGGATGGCTTCTCTGTGTGTGTGAGCATTGTTGCCAAATCCATTCTAGAGGAGCACGAGCTGTGGACGGAAGATGGGCAGGAACGTCACTGATTTTTTTTCCTTCCATCGCATGTGTAGTTTTCGGATGGCTGTTTTAGTCCGACCAAACTGGGACTGAGAAGGTCTTCTTGGGAGAAAGCACATAAATTCAGGTCTGTGGTAAAGTGGTTCAAAGAAGGAACAGCAGAAGAACTTACATGTGGTTTTCCGTTGGAATCATCCCTTGTACTTCCACAATAGGACTGATTTTATTATTCCTGTGATGATAAAGCTGAGTCCACCTTCCCTGTGAGACTGGCTGTCCCTGTCTGCATGTCCTTGTGCATGCATTTCTTCTCTACCCAGGGAGCCCTCGCTTTTGGGGTTCATCAAAGTAACATCGGGGGGGGGATGGTGAGACTTCTCAGGCATCTGTATAACGCGGCCATCCTGAGCGCGGGCTGGGGATGGTCCTCGTGACAGTTTGGGGAAGTTGCATTTCTGCACGGACTGGGACTCTCGGGACCAAAGGTGGCCCTGGAAAGGGTGCAGTTCAGCCTCTGGGTCTCCCTGTGCCTCCCTGTCTCCTGGCTCTCTTTTCCCCGGAGCACTGATGCTGCCCTTGCTGCCTCCATCACTTCTTCCCTCCATCCTTGTGAGAAGTGATCTTGGTGGCTTCCAGAAGCACTCCTGGTACTTCCTCCGCAGTTGGAGACAACCCTACCTCTGCCCTCAGCTCTACGTCCTTCCCCGCCAGCCCTGGCCCCGCCTGGCTCATTTACCCCCACCCCCTCAGGCTCCGTCCCTGGCCTCTGTTCTGTATCTTTAGGAGACTTGAGAAAACGAAGTCACAGGGCTCTCTGGGGTTCATAGACACTAAAAAACGGCTGGGTGGCTAAAACTTGCTCTGAAGAGGCACTGAAGATAGTGAAACGCCACCTCGAAAGGAGACAAGAAATGTTCCCTTATAAAGAAGCACTGTTCTTTCAAAGAGAATCTGATCTTTCTCCTCCTCCCCAGCCTCCCGGTAGTCAGCTCTCTTCTGTGACCCAGCCGAGCCCGGGCTCTGACCAGGTGACGGGAAATTTCTGGGGCTCCCGGAGGGGGACCTGCTGTTTCCTGCCCCCTCCTTCACCCTGCCTTCCCCGTAGAACCACCCCACCCCCCTCCCGGTGCCTATCTGTCAGTCAGAACACCAATGGCACGTTGCTCGTTCATTAAAAGAAGCATTTAGGACTTTGTGGAGGGATTCAGGAAAAGCAATAAGGGGTGCCAAGGACCCTGGGCCTGGTCGCAGTGGGGAGCTCCTGGGGCCCCAGGGAGAGCCTTACAGGAGCTTCACAGATGATGAGCTCAGGGGTGACTGCCTGACCAGAGCTGTGGCCTTTGGTCAAGGGACCCAGCCAACCCAGAGCATCTTGGCTGGGGGAAGCCGCAGACTCGGGGCGCCCCACCCCCCATTGGCCCAGCCCTCTCCCTTACAACTCCGACAGGACGCAGGGCCAGGGAGCCTGCGTGCAGGATCCAGGCAGGTCAGGACGGCCTCCAAGGTCCAAGATTTTGTCATCTCCGGAGTCGGAGGGAGCCTTCCACCGGAACCTTCCTTCACAGCAAGGTGCCTCTGCACTCAGAGTCACGCGTGGCTCCCAGCTTGTTCCGGCAAATGGTCCGCATGCCCTGCACAGTCTGCCCCCTGCTTCCCTAACCCCAGCTCCTAATTTTGTGAGGCCCACCCTGGTCTGGTCTTCTGTTCTTTTGGTCGAGGCCAGGTGCACGCCTGCCTCGGGGCCTGTGTAGGTAGCGGGAGGTGAACTTATACTAAAGCTTCCAAAGATCCAAGTAATGGAAACATCCACCTACACAAAACTCGTATTACTCAAATGTTTGTAGCAGGTTTATTCGTAGTAGCCCCAGAATGGGCACACCCCGAAAGTCCATCAGCTGGTGGATGGATCGACAAGGGGTGGAATGTAGCCATACCATGGAATGCTGTTTGGCAAAAAGAAGGAAAAAGTACTGCTACGTGTGACAACATGGATGAGCTGTCAGAACATAATTTGCCGAGGGAACACGAGGAAGTCATGAGAACGTTATGCTAGTCGCAAAAGGCTTCATGTTGTAAGATGCCTTCCGTATGAGACTTCTAGAAGAGGCATGTCTACTACAGGCACAGAAAGTAGCTGGGTGGGTGCCCAGGGCCGGGGGGGGGGACTGCGTGTGGGAGGTGACTGCTCAGAGGAGCAGTATTTCTTTCTGAGGTGCTAAAAATGGATTGTGGTGGTGGTGGCATATTTTTGTGACTCTATTAAAGACCATTGACCTGTGCTAACGAACGTGGGAGCGAGATGGGCTGTGAATTACATCTCAAAGCAACGCCGAAGACAGAGCCAAAGTGATTTTTGTCTTCGAATTACCCCTGTCCCTTTTAAACGTGGTGCGTGGAAGTTTTCGAATTCAGGATTGCAACACCTAAACTTTTGAAAGGGTACTCGGTGGCGATCCTGACCTTCATTTCCCCTTTATTTTTTAACTCTTGAATTTCTTGGGAGGGCACGTGCCGGGTAGTCCATATTTAAGGGCCATTTCGGGGGATGGATCTTTTTCTGGTGCCAAGATGGGAAAAGGTGGACTGATCTCTGCGTTTCTTCTTCCAGCACTTCCACGATGGACGGAAGGCCCAGCAGCACATAGAGACTAGCTGGAAGCAACTTGAATCGGTAAGTGGCCAAAAAAACCGCAGGGGAAAACTCTGGCTCAGTTTTCTAATCTGACCTGAATTGAAGCTCGAATCAACCCATACACGACAAAGGAAACCAAAGGAAACATCTTTAGGGATTTTTCTCATTTGAATGTAGTGCGCTCCTAGAAACTTCTCAAGTAAATATTGGACCAAAAGAGCTCAAGGAGGGGATTTTTCTAAAATGCCACATGCAGAGAACCACGATTACGTAGTTGGGCTGAACATAAATGCAGATTTTGAAATAACTCCCTGAGACTGCGACATCCAGCAAATCAGCTCAGGGAAGAACCCTCTGCGGCAGGTGTGGGAGTCACTGGACTCCTGGACATGCACAGAGGAATCTCGGGGTTTCGTTAACAATTACTTTTCCCACCGCCCATTTCCTCCGCTTCTAGAGTAAGAGGCGGTTTGAGCGGGATTGCAAGGAGGCCGACCGAGCGCAGCAGTACTTTGAGAAGATGGATGCTGACATCAACGTTACAAAAGCAGATGTTGAAAAGGTGAGGTGAAAGCGGGCCTTTCTTTCACTTCCCCTTCCGAATGTTCTTTACGCAGCGTCCCAGGGTCGGTCCCCAAGTTCTCCTTTCTGATGTGGCCACAAAAGGGCACTCAACTTGGGATCACTTTCCATTTGTGTCAGCTGTCTTGGGGACCAGAAGCTAAACCTCCGGGACTCCTGGGTGTTGGGACTAGCCGGTCACTTGTTCCTTCAGTCACCAAGGAACCATGTCCACATCCTCGGGGCTGCAGGTTGCAGCTTTCACTGGATGGCATTTCAAAGAAAAAGTCAACCTCTTGACAGCAGGGGTGGACACCTGGTGCCATCTGCCAGAGGCTGGCCTCTTCCAAGGCCTCGTTAGAAAGATAAGAGGCTCTCACTGCTGGCCTGGCTTCTAAGTGACTCATTCAGGTCGCTAAACAGGTTGTTGCTGGAGGCTGGCATGTGCCAGTCTTTACACAGCTTTTCTCTAAGTGCCCTAGTCTGGGCCACGGGGGAGGATCCTAAAGCTGTATTATACCTTAGTGTGTCTTTTTCCCCAGGAGCTGAATTTTCTTTTTATAAAAGTCATCAATATGATGTGATCCAAATGAAGCCGTTCAATACCAGTATTTATCCATTCCCACCCAGGGCTGTTTTGGCTGTCACAGAGCCACACTTCACGTGGGGCAAAGCCCTGACTTTTCATGCATTTCTGTCTTTTGCCAGAGTAGTTGGGAAATAGTGTGTTTTAGTTACTTGTGCAGTTCCACCCAGTTCCTTGCTTAAAGCCTACGTATGGATCAGGATGTCTTCCTCTAGGATTATCTAATATATTAAAATATACCTTCTCGATATTTATATTTGATCTTCAGGGTGGTTATTTATTTTCTCAAAAGATAGGCTAATATGCTGGTAAAAGTAGCATAAATTACCATAAATTTGTCATAAGTTCTCGTTAAACTGCCACCTTCCCAAACTATTCAACGTGTCCTTCAATTAAAATAGATTGACCCAAAGTTTACTTTAAGAATTTGGGATTAAATGAGAAACACATCTAGCACAAACACATGTATATTCTTGACCAAGTATCTTATTATCCTAAGTGTAAAATTGGAGTGTTGTTCACTTAAAGGCTTTTAAAGGAAATTAGTTCAAAGGTTTTTTCCTTAGTATAAAAGTTCTGCACCCTCATTGTAGACATATCTGAAAATATAAACATCTAAAGAGGGAGAAGCCCGGACTGGTGGCACAGTGGATAAGGTGCCAGCCTACAAACCCAAAGGTCGCTGGTTTGATTCCCCAGCCAGGGCACATAACCAGGTTGCAAGCCAGGTCTCCAGCCAGGTTCATAGCTGGAGGCAGGTGAAACGCAACCATTGATGTGTCTCTCTCCCTCTCTGCCTCTCTCCCTACCCTTCTCTCTAAAAATAATAAATAAAATCGTAATAAATAAATAAAGAGGGAGAAAGATATTAAAACAGCCAACAGCAGGAAATAAAAGGTACTTTCTCTTTAGGGCCTCCTCTTGAAATAATTATGTATACCATATAGAGGGTGGGCCAAAGCAGGTTTCTAGTTCCTTGTGTGGAAAATAGTACAATAATTAATAAATCCTAATAAAGGAATAAACTCTGTTTCACATATTTGCAACTGTAAGCCTACTTTGCCCAGCCTGTAGGTACAGAGTAAAAAATGATAACCAAAGGAACACCTATCTTAAGAAATAAAATCTTATTGGTGCCTTTGAAGTCTCCCTCCCTCATTTCATCATTCCTTTCCCACACTAGAGGCCCTTAATTTGGTCTTAATTTCCTCCTTGCTATTTATAGCTTTGAAGGGGGTACACGTTATCTCTAAAGAGTATATTTTATAACTGTGCCTCTTTTCCACCTTTATGTAAACAGTACCTTACTTCCATTTCATTTCTTCTGACCTTATTTGTTTCACTCGATGTTATGTTTCATACTTTACTCATGTGGAGTATAGAGAACCCATGACTTTTCCATGTTCATATTGGGGCCAGATGCCTTGCGAAACACTCTTTTCATTTCTGTTGAGTTTTCTGTAGAGACAGTTCCATCCCCAGCAAATAGTGATGGTTGTCATTCTTTGAAATCCTCATGCCTTTTATTTATTTTCCTTATCTTTCTCTGCTGGTTATGACCGTCATTCTACTGGGAGAAGCAGTAATTGTGAACTTCCTTATCTTGTGCTTGATTAGAAAGGGTGCTTCAAATGTTTCAGGATAAGGGATTTCCCTTCTTTCTCTCTTTTGCCAAGAGGTGTTTTCAAGCCTGACTTGATATGGAACACAATCAAATACATTTTCTGCTTCCTATCATCTATTAATGGGATAGAGTACATTCATCAATGTTCTTATATATTGAACCATGTTAAGCATTCCTGGGAAAATGCCAACTAGGTTATCGTGTATTATTTTTTTTAGATGTAGCTGAATTTGTTTCATTAATATTTTAGTCAAAATTTTTGCATTTATAGTCATTGAGATTGGTTTACTATTGGTTCCTATTTGTTCTAGTTTCCTTTACTTACTAGCTTTGGAATAAACACGCTCACTTTTCTATTTCCTGAAATAATAAATGTGAGTTGGAATGAACAGTTCTCTGATGTTTTGAGGATACTGCATCATGGGAAAGTTCCTAACTACCAATTCGATTCATGTCTGCCACTTGGGTCAACCCTGGCATTATATTTTTCTAGAAATACATCCATTTCATCATAAGGTTTGAAATGTCTTAGCAAAATGTTGCTGATGATAATCTCTCACCTTAATTTTTGCTGCATCTGTTGTTTATTCCTAATAGTATTTATTTGTACCATTTCCTTCCTTTGCAGAGTCACTTTTCTGAAATCACTTTTATTGTTAATTTCCAAGAACCAAAATTTATCTTTGTGGGACTTCTCTTTTCTATTCCTGTTTTCTATTTCATTTAGTTTCTTTTCCTTTTTCCTTATCTGTCAGTCCTTGAAGTTCTGCTATTGTCTTTTTTTTTTTTTTTTTTTTTTTAAGATTTTATTCATTATTTTTAGAGAGGAGGGCAGGGAGGGAAGAAGAAAGGGAAAGAAACATCAATGTATGGTTGCCCTTCACCTGCCTCCGGCTATGGACTGACCAGTTGACTTGCAACCTGGTTATGTGCCCTGACTGGGAATTGAACCAGCGACCTTTGGGTTCGCAGGCCGGTGCCTTATCCACTGAGCTACACACGCCAGGGCATATTGTCCTTTAAAGCTTTTCTCCCAGGTGCTTTACCTCATGCCAGCTTGTCCCCTTTTATATTATGAGCACCTGAGGGACAAATTTCCCCTTTAAGCACTGATTGATACGCGAACCACACATTTTGGCCTGTACCGACTATTATTCATTTCTAGATCTTTTTCATTTCTCAGTATCTCCCATGATTCATTTAGAAGCGTATTTTAAAACTTCCCATTGTACCACTGATTTAAATGTATCTTTCTGTTACTGATTTCGAATTGAACTGCATTGTGGTTGTAGAAGCCCGAGTTTGTGTCTTGTAGGGTTGTTGAGACTTGTTTTGTGGCCTAGTACAGGGTCAGATTTTATACGTCTTCTGTAAGTAATTAAAAAGAACGTGTGTTCTGCAGTTCTTGGTTGCCGCATTCCACACGTTTCCATTAGATCGAACTTGTTGACTGTTATCTAAGTCTTCCCACCACTAGGGGGTTTTTGTCAGCTACTGCAGCCTGTTTTGAGAGATGCGTCACCTCTTTGTGCCTTGCTGTCCTTGTCCATGCAGTGGGGACACGGAGGAGCAGGACTGATGAGCGGGTTAGCTGAGTGAAGGTGTACCAGACACTCAGAGCCATTCTGCCAGTGACCAGGAGGCCATAGCTAGTCATTGCAGTGACTAGCTATGGGAGAGTTGATCCAGTTTAGGATTGTAATCTCTTCAGTGAGACTGAGATTTTCCCCCGTATGGGGTCTTCTTTCCAGTCGGGCTTCCTGCCTTTCGGAGTTAGCTTTCCCGGGCGCTCTCTCCAACTTGCCCTGGTGAGAAGGCTTCCCTGTGACTGTCCCAAGTCGGAACGTGCTGGGGAAACTTGCTCTGGACTGGTAGGACTTCTCTGTTACACCGGCCTGTCACCTAGATGTCAGTCCCATGAGAAGGTGGAAGTCTCAGCAGACAGACGGGAGACAGAGACCGGTCCATGTGTGATGAACACACGGTTCCCTGAAACAGAAATGCCTGTGGCCCACGTTCAGCATGGGTTCTCCAGGTGGCCGGCACGACCTGCGGTCACCACCGAACCAGGACCGCACCCACCTAATTTTCCAGCTTGGGTTTGGGGTCTGCACAGGCTGTGTGAGTTCTGACCCTTTGTGGCAGAAAAATTTTCCTCTCTGGGTCGGTCCACAGCAGTTGTCAGAAGTACAGTTGCTGGATCCAGGGGCGGATGGAGGGCTGGATGAGAACTGCCGATGGGATCGCTGTCTTCAACCCTGAAATATCCCCAAGGACACATTGCTTTTCCTTCTACCAAGAGCATCCTTCTGTTATTTTTATGGAAGGGCCATTCCCCTTCCCCACAAGGGTGTGACCAGATACCTGGCTTGGACATCACAGTGGTTAAATCTGACGGAGCAAGGTCTTCACGCAGGAACCTTGACGCTCTTTTGCTGATGAATGTGGCTCGGGGCATTATCATTTCCCCAAACAGTAGTTTGACTGTTGCATCCGTTTTGCTTTGTCGCCTCCGAAGGTCTTCTGTCAGTACCAAGTTGTAAGGATGCAGCATTTTAGTTCTTACCCTTACTTAATGTGATTTTCCATGTTGACTTTGGAAAGCCTCTGTGTCTCTTATAAATGTTTTTTCCCCAGTGTCTGCAAACGATTAGGGAACTTGATTGCATTAGAAATCGCTCAACCTCCTTTTCCCAGCAGTCAGCCCCCCTGTGCTCGGATGACACAAAGGTGTCATCGCTCCTCCTTGAAGGGGCAAGGGCTTCCCTAAACTGCAAATGTTGGATGACACAGTTGTGGTGAGCCACGTGCACATGATTTTCTAAATTTAAGATGACCAGGAGCCTGATGTTCTTCCCTTTTAGAAAAGCGAAGTCCTGCCCAGGGATTGGAGTCCCACTTTTCATAAGCGTTGTCTCCAGAGCGCCTAAGATCCACCGGTGTCCATCCACACGGGACATCGGTGCACATTGGCCTTGTGTCCAGTGTCAGTGTGTCACCAGATGTTGGTGATTTGCTTAGAGGGGTTTGGTGCTGTCCTAGAGGCAGCTCGCTTAACTGAAGGTTATTTTATGCGTGCAGTGTAGACACGAGGAAAACCCGCAGGTGTATCTCTGGGCCTGGGAACGTGTTTGGATGAGCTACAGTGCCAGGTTCCTCAGAGGCAGGACGTGCAGAGGAAGTAAGCTTAGTGGAGTGGTTTTATTCGGGCTGGAACGCAAGGACGGTGCAGCCTCTTGGCCTTTGTCCAGACACAGCTGTCAGGCAGCTTTGAATTTGCAGACTGAATGCGAGTCTCGTGATTGGGAATCAGTGCATCCAGGTGTGTAGGGAGCGGCCGTCCTGTGGCTCGTGATCCCTGTGCCTAAAAGTTCAAGGTAAAACTGGGTTTTGTTCTTTTTTTTTTTATTATTCTTCCTTTTTCTCCCCTTTCATGAGATGCAAAAGATAGTCCTTATTGTTTTATAGTACTGAGAAGGTGAAGGACTGCAGGGAAACATGGAAAAATTTGTCAACTGGTGGCCATTGCCTCAATTCAATGCCAACAAGTTCCCCCATCCTGGGTGCTGTGAAGAAGGACACTTGATTCAGTGCAAAATAGCTCAGTTGTGATACAGCCCAGCTGTGAGGCGGCCCTGGGGCCAGACCTCTCTCCAGCTAGATCGCTCAGCTCTGCTCCTGGTTCTGCTTCCTGCCTTCAGCCTTGCACTGTGCTGGGCTGCTCCATCTGAGCCAGTCCGCTCCGGCCTGCGCTGAGCTACTCCCCTATGCGCTGGGCCGCTCCATCTGAGCCGGTCCGCCCCGGCCTGCACTGAGCTACTCCACTATGCGCTGGGCCGCTCTGGCCTGTGCTGAGCTACTTGTAGGTTTGGAGTGTGACGTGCATAGAAGTGGGCAAGAGTATTTTCTAAGGAGGTCAGTATTTCAAGCTTGATACCGTTTGGAGATTCCCTTTGAAGAATCAGAATTCTAAGTAGCCATTAATTTATATTCTAAAAATATTGCTAGTAACTTTTTTCTTACAGTTTGCTTTTTATCCAACTGAATTCTGAATCGGGTTTTGTTTTTTTTTTCTGTTTTTTTTTTTCTATTTTCGCACAGGCCCCCATACTTTTTTTTTGGCATTTAAATGAAATCATGAGTTTATGATCTTCTCATTTTTTTTAGATTTTAAAATTTATTTATTATTTTTCAGAGAGAGGGGAAGGGAGAAAGGCAGAGAGGGAGAGAAACATCAATGTATGGTTGCCTTTCACCTGCCTCCAGCTGCAGACCTGGCTTGCAACCTGGTTATGTGCCCTGCCTGGGAATTGAACCAGAGACCTTTGGGTTCGCAGGCCAGCATCTTACCCACTGTGCCACCAGCCAGGGCTGGTCTCATTTTTAAGAAAACATTGAACTTGTTGGCAGAATTCCTAAGTTGTAAAATGTTCCCATTTCCTTTCCCTCATCTCTCTGTCATCACGCATTGATGGTGCTGGCGAGGGGTGGGAGGAGGCAGACATACCAGCACGTGATCACACGAGCCTTGATTTTAGGGAAGGAATGTGCTTTTCATTTTCCCCAAATATTTAGTCCGCTGCCTGGGGGATTTCCCCCCTAAACAGCTCTCTTTAAGGCCAGGTTTTCTCCATCCCTCTGCTTTGGTGTCATAACATGCTGGACAAATTGGGGGAGAGGCAGCACCTGATCCTGGCATTCCGACGGGGCTGCGCAGCAGTGCTGGATGAGAAGGGAAAAGGTTATCAAAATGAAAGGAATGTGAACTAATATTTCCGAACAGAGAGACCAGTGTTTTCTCAATGCATGCATTAAACTGAGTTCATCCATGTCAGGCCGTGAATAATTCCCTTTCTCTAATTCGCCCCTGCCTTGTGACTGTTGGCTCTTACATAATTCCTCAACGCAAAATAGGATATTGTTTAACAGAAACTGCAGTTGCTGGTCACAAGTAGCTACAGAAATGGTCAGTGAGTTCAAGTTATGCTTTTAAAAGGCAAGTTTCAATTTCTTCTTTTCTTACAGGTCTAGTTTCAGTCAACATGAATGACTCTTTCCATGCCAGCATCTCCATCTTAGGGGCAGTTGTCAACCTGACTTCTTGTTTCTCACCCACTGCAACTAAGTGTTGACTAAGCAGAAGGATCCTCTACAATTTGAGAGCTTTCCTTATTGGGCTTCTCATGAGTTTTCATTGGATAACCCGATTCGAGGAGATGCTTTAAAAGCGAAATTAAATTAAAATCCTGGCCACGAGCACTGAGAACAGTGTATCTGCTTCTTAAGGCATTTGCATTCCATTTTTGTGTGATATTAATGGCTTCTAAAGATACTTGGCCTTGGACATTATTTGCATTTAAATTCTGCATAAGTGTCTGTATGGTAAAGTAAAATAGGAAGTCCCGAGTCCTAAATTACCGTAGAATTCTAAGAAGTGACCAAACTTCGTGTTTCTAAATACAATCAAATATATGCTTTTTAAAAATGTCACGTATTACCCAACAGAATATTTTAAAGAGAAAAATCAAGTTATAGTAAAGGATCTACGCCACTTGAAGCAAGCATAAGGAATTTACTTTGCATGATGATCAGGTTGATGATTATCTTGCTGACACCGATAAAGTTCAGGGCCCAGGGGTTTGTGTGGGCTGGAAGCAGAGTTGCCGGCCTGCACAGCAACTGGAAGGGCTGGCTCAGCTCGAAAGCCAGCTGAGTAGCAGCATCGTTATTCCATTTTTTGACCATTTGGGGAAACAATCTCCAGCAAGATGACTGCTGGAGTTCTTGTACGTATAAGGAGCTGTGCTGTGAAATATTTTCTCTGCCCTTGGCTGTAACAAGGACACTGACATCTTCATTGAGTATGTTCGGAACTTTGGTGCTCTTTCCCCAAGTTTGCTTCATATAAAAAGTCTGGAGGAGTGGCTCAGGGTAACAATTTAGAAAACAATTTTTTTAGAAAAGAGGAAGTGGTTAGTATGAATACAGGAAATACATTTTGCAATGACAGCTGGATCTTTCACTGTAAAAAGACTTTTACTTACAGGAGGAGAGTACAAAATTAAAAAAAAAAAAAAAAAAAAGTACCAAAAATGTATGTGGCTGCTGTGACTGCCCGTATCTGTCCTGTAAGAAGTCCTGTCTGTAGAGTTTGTATTTCGTTTACTTTTCCTCTCAGCCTATCTCTGTGAAATGAACATCCTGAATGATTTTCTGCTGTTTCAGTTCTCAGTGTTTGTCCTGAGTTTTCTCCCTTTGACACTTCACCTGGGGAATACAATTTAATGGAAATTTTCTCCAATTATCTGATGTGGAATAAATATATTTGCAAATAGGACACAGCTTCGATCTACGTCATAAATGAATATTTGTAGGATGAGTTTTTATTTAAAGGCCACGAGGTGAATACTAGATTTACCAGTGAAAGATGAAATTTGTGACAAGACTATTGAAACATAAAGTCAGTTACTTTGGTCAAATGTTTCACACAAAAGTACTTGTAAAGTTGTATTCAGCTTCTAGTTTCAGTTCATTCTCTGGCAGTTACTCCAATCTCTATTGTTAGCCTTAATTTTTTACTTACTTGTTTTTGAAGTAAGTGGCTTTTAACAGTAAAAATGGAGTCTAGTTACATAAGCATCTAAAAAAGAAATAGGAAAATCAAAATGTCAAAATCTCAGCATATCAGAAATATTGAGGGTGGGGGTTTTACCAAAGTGAATTTATATAAATACTACATACTTTCAAAAGCCTCTTCAGTGAAATATTTCCAGTATGCATTTCATTTGCATTGAAATGTTGACATGAGAACCTCTTAGCTTAGCCTTTTTTTTTTTAAGATTTTATTTTATTATTATTTTTAAAGATTTTATTATTTCCAGAGAGAGAAGAAGGGAGAGAGGCAGAGAGGGAGAGAGACATCAATGTATGGTTGCCTTTCACCTGCCTCCAGCTATAGACCTGGCTGGAGACCTGGCTTGCAACCTGGTTATGTGCCGCTGGCTGGAATCAAACCAGCGACCTTTGGGTTCGTAGGCTGGCGCCTTATCCACTTTGCTACCAGCCAGGGCTAAGATTTTATTTTTAGAGAGAGGGGAAGGGAGGGAGAGAAACATCAATGTATGGTTGCCTTTCACTTGCCTCCAGCTATGGACCTGACTCGAGACCTGGCTTGCAACCTGGTTATGTGTCCTGACTAGGAATCGAACCAGTGTGCTTTGGGTTCTCAGGCTAGTGCTATTCCACTGAGCCACCAGCCAGGGCTCTTAGCTTTGCTTTAATACACCTAGAAGCATAATTATTACAAGTTAATGTGTAAAATACCAGTAGAACAAAGTAAGATGATAAGTCACGCTTATACCCTAGATCTGAAGATAAAAATGAATTAAATAAAATAGAGTATAAATGCAGATAGTCACATGACACAAATATGGGAATATGAATGGGAAATTAAAATGAATTAAATTATGCTTATGTACGTTTGTGTGTGTGCGTGTGCGTGTGCGTATACCTTCGAACACTGACACCATGTGCCCCTTGCTGTTCTGAAGGCTCTCATTTGGCCACACATTTAATAACATTTTAATTTTTCCTAATGTAAATAGTCTGGCTCGGCCAAGATCTCATTCTTAATCGTGATCCTGTGTAGAAGTGGGTTCAGATCTTGTTTCTACCACTCATGAATGGTGGTGGCGTGAGGCAGTTTATTTCCCCCGAACTTGTTTTCTGTTCTATAAAATAAGGATAATGTTACCCACTGCAAGGGCTGATTGTGAGACTTCAGGGCATGACATGGAGAAAGTAGTGGCCTGTTTTTGGACTTCAGTTAATTGGTTGAGACTATTGTTGTCACCTGAATCTTGCCTATTTGTGGCCTTCTCCCTGGGTTACTTCTGGGTCCTCCCTCAACTCCTTCCCTGCCAACCTCCTGGGAATCAGTTGAGCGTCCTTTGAACATTGTAGGCATCTGAGCATTCTACAAGAATATTTATTGAACACATCCATGAATAAGATTAGAATAGATGGGGTCCTTTTCATGAGGACCCTGCTTAGAGAATAGTGGTGAGATGGAGAGACGAGGAAAACTGATGTCAACAGGAGAAAAGCGTATCCTTTGTTATGTGCCAAATCCAGGGCGAAGATAACCAGGGAAACAGCAGTTACAAAATGATCGGGGTACACCGCTTGGTCCTATAGCTCGCAGATACCGAGAGCTCAGGGCTTGTTTGTGGATGCTGTCACCGACAGAGTTCTGGGTGGGTTACGGTGCGCTGGGCGAGGCCTGGAGGAAGAGGTGGGAGTTGGGTAGGAAGGGTGGGTATAAATTGAAAAGTAGGAGTAGGGAGGGAGCAAGTAGGGTGGTGAGAGCTTCAGCTAGGGCTGCAAGGAACACGTGGCAGGGGCCGAACAGGACCCAGATGGAGAGGTCAGATGAAAGCAAGACAGCAGCATAAAAGTGACCCCGATGCTGTTGAATCTACCTCTCAAAAATCCTATACTGGAAAAGTGCTTCATTTTTCTAAAAAGACTTTTCATCGTCTCCGTAATTCTGCTGTCCCTTTACAGATTAAAAAGGCTAAGGATCCAACATGTTAAATTACCAGGTGCCTCAAGTGGCCCTGCCGGTGTGGTTCGGCCAAAGCTGAAGCCCATTTCCTTGCCTCAAGCTCAGTGTTCTCGCCTGTCTACCGTATGACTTGACTCCTGGATTATTATTAAATGAGCTCTTTCCTGTGAGCCATTGTGTTGCCTACACATCTAGGCAGGTGATCGTGTATAAGATGATAATAAGTTACGTGAGGCTTCAGTATCGGGGAACCAAATAAAGAGGGGTGTGGGTGTACCAGCCTGTAGCCAAGTGCTAATAACGCAGGCTAAATGTTGTTACTTCTTACACGCTATTCCTGTCTGGGTTAAATTTCCTCCTTCCTGGATGATAGGTTGATTGTATTATTTTTTTTTCCATGAGGAGTAAGTTCTCCTTTATTTGTCAGAAAGGTCTGTCTGTATTTCTGGCCTTGCTCTGCTGTGATAGCTGAGCTAGGTATAAAATTCTAAGCGGACACTGGTTTTCTCTAAACATTTGGCAAACATCGTTCCATTGTCTTTTATGATTGATTTTTCCCTCTCTGGAAAGTGTCTGTACTTCATTGCATTGCCTTGTAGATACTTGACTTTCCTCCTCAGTTGTTAAGACCTTGCCTTTGTTCCCCTTTGGTGTTCCGTGGCGTCACTGTGATGTCTCACAGTACAAACTTTGTCTTTATTTCCTCTGCTTGGAGTTCCCTGGAGAATTCTTCCTTCTGTAATGTAGGGTAACGCTCAGTTGTTAACTCTTCAATGAAACCGGCCCTCATTAGGTGTGTATGAAACCTCTCATTCAACTCCTTATGCTTATTATTTTCTTACGGTTTCTTTCTTTTTAAATATTTTATTCATTTGTTTTTAGGTGGAGGAGAAGAGAGGGAGAAAAAGATCAATGTGTGTTTGCTTGTCGTCACCCCCCCCCCCCCATACAACTGGGGCCCTGGCCTGCAAACCAGGCATGTGCCCTGCCTGGGAATTGAACCCACGACCCTTTGGTTTGCAGGCTGATGCTCAATCCACTGAGCCACACTAGCCAGAGCTTATGACGACTACTGATTATTTTATATCTTTGATCATTTTACATTCTTTCTTTCAAATTGTTTCCTTAGCTCAAATTCTCACAGTGATCATCTCCTCTCTGTTATGTCAGCTCTCATGATAGTTTTATTTCCTTGTGCATTTGTGATGATTATTTTCTTTGTTTTTAGAGTATTATTGTCTTTTGGAGGGCATATCTTCACAGGAATTTCTTTTTCTCTTGAGAATCCCGTAAAAGCAGGATTGTGGGAGTATCCCCCCAGCAAGGTTTCATATTTGTTTCTGCCAAACAATCTGGAACTAATTTTTATGTTAATCACTTGGGTTTGGGATTCTTGTACCACCTGTGTAATATGTCCACGTTTAAGGTTTTGCTTCTCAGGTGCACCCTTTCCCCACTCCATCTTGCAGCATGAGACCTAACCAAGCTTTCTGGCTATCTTGTCTGAGCATTAGAGAAGTTTCACGAGGTGTCACCCAGCTTAAAGGAAAGCAGAGGATAAGGCGCTGGCCTGCGAACCCAGAGGTCGCAGGTTCAATTCCCCAGCCAGGGCACATAACAAGGTTGCAAACCAGGTCTCCAGTCAGATCTGTGGCTGGAGGCAGGTGAAAAGCAGCCATACATTGATGTCTCTCTCCCTCTCTGCCTCTCTCCCTTCCCCTCTTTCTAGAAATGATGAAATAAAATCTTTAAAAAAAAAAAGGAAAGCAGAGAAAAGTAACATTAAGGTTGAAATAGAGGAAGGGTCTGTGGTCTAGTATCTTAGGCTCATTGATAGTATATACTGAATAACACAGGTAAGATTTTTCATGTTAAACATTACTGCATAAACATCTGTTGTGACTTGGGTAATAAGGGTTAAGGACTGCTAACCTGCCACCAGATACCTTGTATTTCTTCAGAACTGGAAGTTCGGTATTTCATTCCTTTCCCTTGTATGTACTGTGAGTAATTAAAAAATTTTTTTTTACTCTTCTAGGGAACATTTCTTTTCTAGAAGTATATTTACAACATGCTTTCAGTTTACCTGTTTTTCACAGTAACTCCACAGTGGTAAAGAATGGTGACCTATAGGCATTAACTTTCTAGAATCCTGGCTGTTATCTTCAGTAGTACCTATATGAAACCTTGGGATTATCATATTCTGTGGTGAGATTAGTTATGAAGTAGAGAAGGGGAAGAGAAAGCAATCATTTCAAACCTGAGCACTGAAAACTCAACTCCCTTGCCAATGACAGTGCATCAGAAACCAGGGAAGAGGAAGAGAAAGAGTCCTGGAGCCCTGAGCTCCTACCAAATTCACTCTTGCCAGCCCACCTTGGAGCTGTGCCAGCATCAAAATGAACAATATTACCAGCATCTGCTTCTCTCTTGTAGCAGACACCGCCCCTCACCTTGAGCAAACTGGTATTTCAACTTCTGCTCTTCACGTAAAGCAACCAGGGTGGAAGGCAAACAGAGGCCTTTTCTTACAACTGTTTAGCAAGAGAATGGCCGCCTGGGATTGGGATGCTGGTCTTGTTTGCTGTTTCCGAATTCTCTCCTACCCCAGTGGCCTGTGTCAAAGGCACCTAGCGAACTGGGCTACAAGTTGTGAGACTTGGGTTTTTTTGGTTTTGTTTTTTTTTTTTTTTTTTTATCAGGAAATTGCTGGAATATTTCAAGCACATTTCTTTGGTTAACTTATTTTGAAGTTTTCCTCTGTTTTGTATTTTAGCTGCCCTTATAATTTATCACAGGCAGACTCGATTGTGTTGGCAAGTTCCCGGCGTGGAAGGCTCCAACAAAAACTCGCAGCGCCCTGTCTGAATAGGACTTTTTAAATGCGTTCTTCGTCTTGCACTTGGAAATGTATTCTAGCTGCAAGTTTGCTGGGAAATTTGAACAGTGCCCGTTATCATACGATGACATTGCCTGGGACAGAGGGCTTTTCATTACTTCTTCGGTCCTCAAAGGCCAGCCGCCCCTCTCCACTGTTTCTGGAATTCAGCATTAAAATTAGTCTCTTTTAAAGAACAAAAGAAGAAGAAGAAAAAAAAAAAGAAAAAATTAGTCTCTTTTACTGATCTTTTGGGCAAAATATTCCTTCATCATTCTTACAGAGTGCTCATTACTAATGTTTGATTTTTAATTTTTTACAATATTGGGATTGTGCTGTAAATACCATTTGCAAAGACACCCCTACAGTGCATTATAATGCTCCCCAAGCTGGCAGACTTGATGAGTGTGGGTCACCAAACTTGGTGAAATGTTACAGAGTTTAAAATTAAATATAGCTTTCACTTTCCCTCATCTTTAACTATTTCATGTTATTTTTTTTTTACATGCTACACATTAGTTCATTAAAGGCATGATGTATATTTAATCAGTCACATTACTGGGCCTTTCAAAGTATTAGCTATTATAATTTAATGGCCCTCTTTTATGAGCATTTCAAGTGATTTAGTTAGGATAAATTTTGTTAGAGCAATTAGGACAAAGACTAGTTTTCTTCCTAATCATTGATAGACCCTAGAAGATCCTGTGTACCCATTAGAGTTTTCAGGCCTTCTCAATAGTTGCTGTTTTTCTGATCTCAGAAATACCTAGACAGTAGGTCACAGGGGAAGAGAGAGAGACAGAGAGGGAGAGAGACATCAATGGACGGTTGCTTTTCACCTGCCCCCGGTCACAGACCTGACTAGAGACCTGTTTTGCAACCTTGTTCCTGGCTGGGGAATTGAACCTGCGACCTTTGGGTTCTCAGGCCGGCGCCTTATCCACTGTGCTACCAGCCAGGGCTCCCTACGTCCCTTGTGTGCTATGAAAATGCATGTGCTTCACAGCCACTCAGAACGTCCAGGAGGCCAGGCGTCCACTGGTCAAGGCTGCTCACACTCACCAAGTGTGCCAGCTTGGGGAGCATTATAATGCATTGTAGGGGTATCTTTGCACTATACTTCTAGAACTTTCCAGTGAATTGCCCCAGAATGCTCTGCCTCCCCTTGATGTTTTCTTAAAACCCCTGTCCCAACCAAACACACACAAATGAAGCTCCAGGTTAAGACTATCCAGGGTGATTATCAGAGGCTTCTTTCTAAACCTTGCAAGTCTGGCCCTGGCGGGTGTGACTCAGTGGGCTGAGTGTGGCCTGTAAACTGAAAGGTCGCCGGTTCGGTTCCCAGTCAGAGTACAGGCCTGGGTTGCGGGCCAGGTCCCCAGTTGGGGGTGTGCGAGAGGCAACTGAGTGATGTTTCTCTCCCTCTGTTTGTCCCTTCCTTCCTTCCTTCCCCCTTCTCTAAAAATAATATCTTTAAAAAGCAGTAAAAACTAAACCACGCGATTCTGTCAAGGTGAATGGTCCCAGGAAGCAAGCTTTTGTGATTGGGTGATCAGAGAACTAAAGGAGGGCAGATACCCCTGGGATTAAACTCATGTGTCTAATTGTACCCGCAGTGTTACGCTGGGGACCCTGGTAGCTTGGAGGGAGGCGGGTCAAGAGCCGCACGCCAGATCCTTGCTGCCCTGGCCGGGCGCTGCTGCCCGGCGGTCAGACCATCTGCCGGCCACAGAGCTGCCACACGGTGCTGGCTGCGGCGAAGCAACGGCAGGTAGCCTCGCTGGCGTGCGGAACGGGACAGGCAAAATAAAACCTGGTTTTCACCTCCTCTTCCCTCCAGCCTCAAAAGCAATTGGTCTCGGATGATAACGATGAAGTAAAATATTGAAAGCACAGCTGCTCGCAAGAACAGCTACTGTTATTTGAGCTACCAGGGCTAACTGTAAAATATTCCTCATTGGCTCTCCCCAAATTTTTAGTCTTAACAAAATGGGGTTTATAATTCATTTTATTGCCCACAAAGGAAAAAAAGTGACCTTCCAAAAATTCTGCAGCGAATGAATGGTTTATCCCTTAAGGAATAGCAGTGGCTCACATGATGAGACGTCTCAAGTCAGGATCAAAAAATAAATGAATCTGGCCCTGGCCAGGCAGCTCAGTTGGTTAGAGCATCATCCTGACGCACCAAGGTTGTGGGTTTGATCCCCGGTCAGGGCACATACAAATATCAACCAATGAATGAATCAATAAGTGGGGCAACAAATCAATGTGTTTCTCTCCTTCTCTCTCAACTCAATAAATGCAAAAAACAATTTTTAAATCGACTTACTTTTAGCTATAGTACATGGCCTGTCCTGAAAGTATCAAGCCAATGTCAGTATAATTAACACAGTTTGGGTGCTCAATACTTTCGGGACAGACCTTGCAAATCTATAAATATTTGCTCTTGTTCAAAGGTCAAAAGCCATAAGAAGCCCAGCTAAAGGGGGAAAAAATGGGGGGGTCTACTTTGATAAGCAAATCTCCCATGTCTCTGTGAATGGGAATGGTGTTTTAGCGGCCCCTCTATGTATTATCAGTTTATGACAGTTGAGACCCAGCCAGTGGTAGTTTTTCCTTAATCTTTGAGATAGCACAGAAAAGCAGCACTGAATCGAACAGGAAGTCACCACTCACATTGTCCATGCCAGTAATCCAAATGGATTACAATATTTTTGTCTTTAAATCCATTAGGATTGGCCCTGGTTGGTGGCTTAGTGGATAAGGTACCAGCCAGTGAATCCAAAGGTCGCTGGTTCGATTCCCAGCCAGGGCACATAACCAGGTTGCAAGCCAGGTCTCCAGCCAGGTCCGTAGCTGGAGGCAGGTGAAAGGCAACCATACAGTGATGTCTCTCCCTCTCTGCCTCTCTTCCTCCCCCTCTCTCTAAAGATAATGGATAAATTTTTCTTAAAAATTTAAAAGTAAATGAATAAATTAGGATTTAGAAGCATTAGGCGGCAGTTCAGTTTCTAATATGTTACTTTTGTATTTAGATATTTTATTTAGTCTGACCTTCTCCAGTCTGGGCACAGGCCTGGGTTGCCGGCCGGGTCCTTGGTTGGGGGTGTACAAGAGGCAACCCATCAATGTTTCTCTCACACATCAATGTTTCTCTTCCCCTTTCTCCTTTTCTTCTCTCTAAAAAGTAAATGAAGTCTTTTTTTATAAAAAGAATTACCCAAATGATGGTGAAAGAAGGCTTGACGTTGGGTGTTGAATACACAATGCAGTTACAGATGATGGGTTATAGAATTATATACCTGACTCCTATGTGATTTTATGAACCAATGTCAGCCCAGTAAATTCAATTAATAATTTTTTAAAATTACCCAGCAGTGAACTCATGTGTAAACAGTGGTACACACTTAGGCCTACTTGGGCTTGCTTGGGGAGATTCCAAGGGCCTGTCGCAGAAATTTTTAAGTTTAAATTCAGTCGCTCTGACTGACAATGAAAGTGGTCTAGGTCCTGTTCAGAGATGTCTGTGTGTTACATATAGTCTTAGGTGGTTGTGGTCATCCTGGGCTTTTTTAGATTATCTCTAAATTCCGTTACTCTGACTCATTAAAAAAAAAAAAATCCCTATTCCTCTGAACTTCTCTCTGCCCTGCAGTAATGTTGCTATAAGACACAGTGTCGTTTAGTATTAGAATGGAAAATTTAATTATTAAAGAAAGCTTATGGCCTGGCTTAGAATGGAAGTATTATACCTCTTTCAGATGATAGTTACTATTTTTAGACTGACTTCAAAAGAGATGAGGAATAGTGAGACTTTTCATCTTTCCGTAGCGTTAGCATGCAGAGGTGCACTTTCTAAAAGATCTCATTGCTCTTAAAGATATTTTTAAAAAAATGGATCTGTTGTAGTAAGTAACTGATTAAGCTGGCCCTTTCCATTCTTGTAAAATAAACATGACAGCTTACGAAACAAAAATAGATTTTCCATATTAAAGCTGGGGCGGAACAATGGCGCATTCCTGGGCCCAGGATTCCAGAGTGAGTATTAATTGGAAGCAGATGGGTGCTGGGGTTGAGGAGACGGCAGTGCTGTCTTCCTGCTGTGACCTCGCAGTGCGTAAGGCGAGCTGCTCCTAAGCGTTTCCCTCTCTTTCTGGGAGCGAGAGGCAGACCGCAGAAATACAGACATTTGTGCCGTCTAGGCCCAGGCTGTGGGCGCGCAAGGCAAACTCCCAGAGAGAGAATGCTCCTTTGATATAAAAGGTAGACCCATTCCCTCTAGTGTGGCCTGTTTACTCCCATTTGGTGCCTTTCCAGGCTGGTCTTACACGGGTTACTGCTTATTTCAGTTGCTTCACATCTAGGAGTGTCTAGGTGTCTAGGTGTTAGAATTCCTACAGATAAACCCTGTAGAGGACGACAGGAAACCATTTTGAGTTGAGGTGTTTACAAAAGCAGTTATATGGCGAAAGCGAAGACGTCATTGGAGATTGGGGGGAAGCGGGGAGAGGATCACAACCGCGGCCACCCAGGTGGTGCCAGGCCACCGCCACTGGGCTGGCCTCCAGACCTTATCTGTGAAGCAGTCTCCTGCTGGCACAGTAGATTTATCACCAGGACTCACTTATCTGCTCCCGGGGGGTGCGTGTAGGTGCCCACGCATAAATAACATACGTACATTTACATGCGTCATCATGGTGTTCTGATCTCTGGTTCAGAACTAAGCTATTCTAAAAATTCACCAACACAGAATCATTTCTCCAAAACAAATACAGGGGCTCTCCTTCTAATTGCCTGTTAATTCTTGTTCATGGAAGAGATGAACCACCACCCCACCTGGATTTTTGGGAGTCTTTCTGAGGAAGGTTTGTGAATGGAATAGAGAATTTTTTTAGACATTTGAGGTCACCTGGGAATTTCCCTGCTTTTCTTTTCATATTCGTAATAAAGTGACAAATGACAAGACCCCAGGTGAGCGATGAAAGTTTTCAGAGGGTTTGCAGAGGACCAGATGGCGTGCACGCAGGTGGGGGGACTGTGCGAACAGCAGAGGCACGGACTTCTCGGGGTGGCAGGGCCCCTAGCGTTCGGGGGCCTGGGTTGTATCTTTACGGGTGAACGCTGTAGCAGCGGAAGCCAACAAAGCATATGGTCAGGAAGGGAGCTCACAGGCCCCCAACAGAGGGAGGGGTGGCAGCTGAGAAGTGAATCCAGGGGCGTTGAGGCATGTGACAACCCTGAGAAACCAGCACGCCTCCGGTGAGGAGACAGCTCATGTGGAAACATGGATATGGTTACCTTGGTCTGGGAAGTGCTCCTCTGTGAATGGGGAAGAGAATAAAGGAAGCCTCTGGAAGCGGCCACCTCAGGCTTTTACCCGAAGGCTTCTGTGTCAGAGGCCAGGAAGTGAAAACAGGTTCAGCCTTCACTTCACGGAGGCAGGAAACCAGACCCGAATGCTGAGGGGAGCAAACCCACGGGAGGTATTATCCACGCTCAGGCAGAGCAGGGGGTGAACTACCCTGCCTGTCTCTTGAGGTTTTTTGTTTTTTTGTTTTTTTTTAAGATTTTTTTTATTATTTTTAGAGAGAGGGGAAGGGAGAGAGGGAGACAGATATCAATGTATGGTTTCCTTTCGCCTGCCTCCAACCACAGACCCACAGACCTGGCTGGAGACCTGGCTTGCAACCTGGTTATGTGCCCTGGCTGGGGAATCGAACCAGCAACCTTTGGGTTCGCAGGCCGGCACCTTATCCACTGTGCTACCAGCCAGGTTCTTGAGGGTTGGCGTTTGAGTGGGTCTGTGTTTTCTTTTTCTTTTCCTTTTTTTTTTAAAAAAAAAAAAAACCATTGGGTTCAGTAAAACAAACCAAAAACCAAACAAGCTGCCTTGGTTATGTTGGAACAAGGCCCTTGTCCTGTTGTGTTTTTGGCTCAGTGGGGCAAGTCTGCCCAGTCTCCTGCGGGCCAAGCCAGCCCTTCACCTGGCAGTGGTGGGTTCGCCCCATGTGGCCCTGGGATGGTTCTCGAGATTCGTGAGATAATCTCCCAGCGCTACGTGAACGCAGGACGGGAACAGCATCCTCACCATTGCTGGTGCTCGTGGGCCACTTGGGAGTTGAGAGGCATTCTTGTCGGAGCTTCGAAACCGGCTCTGTCCCGTGTCAACGGGTACCCCTCTTGCAGGCACGCGACAAACCACGTAGGACTTAGAAGAGAAACACGGTTGTGAGTTTTATAACTGATTATTTAGGACAAACGAAATGTGGTAAAATGCAAAATAGCACGCATACCCATAAATATATATATAAAAAAAACCACAGAGGGTGCGAAGCTTACTGCTTCTTTGAAGTATAGGCTACAGATGAACATCGTGGAGAGTTTTAGATAGATCCACTTAGATCAGTGGTCTGTGTTACCATTTTTGTTTATGAACCCCATTGAGAATTGAATTTTTTAAATGTATAAATTCCCTCATCTCCTCCTCCTCAAAAAATAAAAGGTGCATATATGGAAGTTCTCACAGGGTCCATCCAGGCACAAAAGTCTGTGAACCTGGCCCAAGCGCCGGTGACACAGAATGGTGGCTCTTGTCGGTGTCTAACTAGAAAGGAACGCCAAGTTGAGACAGAGAATGGCAAGGTTTGTGACAAATTGGGATACACACTCTCATCTAAGTTCAAATTCTAAACCAGTTTTTAAATTTTAATTTTATTGTTGTATTCCATCCATCCCCCTTTTGCTCCCCTCT
>PVIW01000306.1:543742-587057 GCA_004026585.1 Noctilio leporinus
ACCCCTTTCCCCCTAACCCCTTTTCCCCTGACCACTGAAGGCCTATTCACTATATTCATATATCTGGTTCTGTTTTGCTTGTTGTTTGTTTTGTTCATTATGGTCCTGTAATGGGTGAGATCATACGGTGTTTGTCCTTCACTGACTGGCTTATTTCGCTAAGCATAATACTCTCCAGTTCCATCCATGTTGTTTCAAAGGGTAGGAGTTCCGTCTTTCTTTCTGCTGTGTAGTATTCCATTGTGTAAATGTACCAAAGTTTTTTGATCCAATCATCCACTGATGGGCACTTAGGCTGTTTCCAGCATTTGGCTATTGTAAATAACGCTGCTATGAACATAGGTGTGCATAGGTTCTTATGAATTGGGGTTTCAGGATTCTTCGGGTATATATAGTCCTAGTAGTGGAATTGCTGGATCAAAAGGCAGTTCCATTTTTAGTTTTTTAAGGAAACCCCATACTGTTTTCCACAGTGGCTGCACCAGCCTACATTTCCACCAACAGTGCACCAGGGTTCACTTCTCCCCACATCCTGGCCAACACTTGTTGTTTGTTGATTTGTTGATGATTGCCATTCTGACAGGTGTGAGATGGTATCTTATTGTGGTTTTAATTTGCATCTCTGTGATGACTAGCGATGTTGAGCATTCTTTCATATGCCTCTGGGCCCTTTGTATATCTTCCTCAGTGAGTTGTCTGTTCAGCTCCTTTGCCCATTTTTTAATTGGGCTGTCTGTCTCCCTGGTGTTGAGTCGCATTAGTTCTTTATATATTTTGGAGATCAAACCCTTGTCTGAGGTATCATTGGCAATTATGTTTTCCCATACAGTTGGTTCTCTTTGAATAGCATTTACTATGTTATTAATAGCCAAGATATAGAAGCAATCCAAGTGCCCATTAGACAAGTGGATGAAGATATGGAACATATACACAATGGAATATTACCCAGCCATCAGAAGGAATGAATTCTTACAAGCTCTGACTAGTGTGGCTCAGTGGCTTGAGTGCCGCCAGCCTGCAAACCAGTGTCCCAGTGTCACCAGTTCGATTCCCAGTCAGGGCACATGTCTAGGTTGCAAGCCAGGTCTCCAGGTGAGGACATGTGAGAGGCAACCACACATTGATATTTCTCTCCCTTCCTGACCTCCTTCCCCTCTCTCTGAAAATAAATAACACCTTTTTAAACAATGAATTTTTACCATCTGCAACAGCATGGATAGACCGGGAAGGTATTGTGCCAAGTGATACAACTCGGACAGAGAAAGACAAATACCATGTGATTTCACTTAAATAAAGAGGCTAAGGAGCAAAATAAATGAACAAAATAGAAACAGACTCACAGATAGATACAGAGAACAGATGGACAGTTGCCACATGGTTGGGGGCTGGTTGAAAAGGGTGCAGGGACAGGGAAGTAAGAAAGAGGAGTGACGAAATAGTCATGGGGATGTCAGTTTCGGCATAGGGAGTGTGTAGCCAACATGTTAAAACTCCTGTGTACGGTGCCAGGTGGGTATAAAATATTGCAGGAGGAGTACCATGTGTAAAGCATATGATGGCCTACCCGCTACACTACACGCCTAAAACGGATACAAAACAACATGGAACCTAACCTGTAATGAAAAAACAAAACTTTGAAAATCGCGCTTGCTAGAGGTCAATTGGAGAGCAGCCATTCCAGGCGTGGCTTCGCTCTGCCTCAACCAGGGGATGCTCTCATTCTTCTGCCCTCAGGCACGGCAGCAAGCTCAGCTGCGTCACCAAATGGCTGAAGAAAGCAAAGCGGATTATTCGTCGACTCTCCAGAAGTTCAACCAGGAGCAGCGTGAATATTACCACACTCACATCCCCAACATATTTCAGGTGAGTGTGTCGGATCCTCCGATTGGCCTTTTGAAGAAATATGTGGCTCTCGGGTCATGATTGCTGGGCTTGTGTTCCCGGTGTTCATAGGACCCTCAATTTCCTCCAACTCCAGTCATTTTATAGCTCAAGCACTGACCAGCAAGAAGGGGAAATACACTGCTAATCTCAAGATGAATCAGTCGCCTTTGCAAACTTCCTGGGGTGGCCCCTGTAGTCCTGGAATTTTGGTTCTTAGATGAACCCTCTCTTTGCTGAAAAGACCATTCTGGTTACCAAACAACAACAACAACAACAAAAAAACGACTTAACTTTAGGAATCAAAGCAGCATTCGTAGTTGTGGGATTCAAACAGGTGGCAGTTCTTTGAATTGTTTTTTCTTTTGAGAAAAGATATGGTATACCTGGTCTCCCTCTTTGATCATCTTTGACCACTTCAAGTCCAGTTGTAGAAAAAAAATATAAATATTTGCCTCATACGGAACTTGGAGTAAAACTGTGTTGGGGCGTCATTAACTCATAGTTGCTCCAGCCCTAACTAGCCCTTTTGTAGGCCTGGTTCTTTACTAGACAGTTGGTTCCGGGCAGCCGCCTGTGGGAAGGCAGCCCCCTAAACTCACAACAGTGGGCCAGGCTCATCGTGTGCACAATTGAACGTTACAGAAAATACAAGAGATGGAAGAGCGGCGGATAGTGCGGCTCGGGGAGTCCATGAAGACCTACGCCGAGGTGGACCGGCAGGTGATCCCCATTATCGGGAAGTGCTTGGACGGCATAGTGAAGGCCGCTGAGTCCATTGACCAGAAAAATGTAAGTATTACAGTTCAGACTTAACTTACAACCGGCTGCAGTCCCGTAATTCTCCGCCCGCTTCCGCCATGACCTCATGCCACCTTCTGTGACAAGTCACTACTGTCCGTGGCCGGGGTGATTTTCCGCAGCAGCCGCTTCCCCACTGTCTGAGTTGTACCCTGTGAGGCACCCCCTGTTCCATTTCTCTTCACTGTCAGTCCCTCATCTCCGTCCATCCTGCACCTCCAGTTGGGTCACCAGGCCATTGGCAGTTTATCAGCCTGGCTTACAGGGGGAAATCAGGAAAAAGTCTCAGGCCACCTCTGGTCACTCTATAAAAATTTCAGTAGTCACTAGCAGGTTACTGTGAGAAGGGTCTTTTCAAGGGAAATAGTGATGGTGGGGCTTATGAAGGAAGCCTTCAGAATGTCACCTCTCTATGAACTGTTCCTTTTAGCTTCATTAACTTTGAGCATTGATCAAGATCTGAACCAAGCTTGGTTTTTCTTTTCCTTTTTTTTTTAGATTTTATTTATTTTTTAGGGAGACAGGCAGGGAGGGAGAAAGAGAAGGAGAGAAACATTGGTACATTGATGTGTGAGACATACATTGATCAGTTGTCTCTCGCACACCCTGAAATGGGGAACCTGGCCTGCAACCCAGGCCTGTGCCCTGACTGGGAATCGAACTGGTGACACTTTGGTTTGCAGGCCAGTGCTCAGTCCGCTGAGCCACACCGACCAGGGCTGATTGTAGTTTCTTACGTTAGAAGCGTGGAAGTGCCTTTTTCCCTTGAAATTGTACTCTTTCTTAAGATTCTATCACTGTTCATTCTTTTTCCACCCATAATCTGTATGTTGCTGAATCCCAGGGTTTATTCTGAAGAGTCCAGCTCTTACTCAAGTGCTTGAACTGTCAGCAGCCTTGGTTCCTGCTTCCTTGCTTTTCCTTTGTGTGATTCCTTGCAGCCCACACTGTGATGGCTTTTACCCTGGTCGCTGGTCTCAGTTGCCTTTGCTTGTTTGCCGTCTAGAGTCCCCCAGGGCTTTGATCTTAGATCTCTCTCTTTTTCACCCTTGCTCCTTTGAGTGATCTGCGGCTGTCAGAGCATTAGGTCCCATCTCAGTACTGACGCACACATTCTGCAGTTCAGCCCAGCGTCTCCCCCGCACTCCAGGTTCATGTACACATCTGCCAAGTGGCCTGTCCGCTTGGGTGTCGAATGGGTGCCTCAGACTTAGCATGTCCCCAGCTGAGCTCCTGACCTTTCTCACCAGACCTGCTCCCCGTGGTTTTCACTGTCCAGTGACTGGCATGTCCATCCTTCCGTGATCTGGGAGTCAAACTTGATTTTCCCCCTTTTTCACACCTGTACCAATTTTATCAACCAGTCCTTGGCTTTACCTTCAAAATACATTTGGAACCTAAATAGTTCTCACCACCCTACGGTTATACTCCTGGTCCAAGAGCCCCACCAGCTCAAATTATGCAGCAAGGGTCTGGATAACTGCAGGAGATGCCATCCTAGTCTTCTCCTTTGCCCCACCCTTGCCCCCACCCCGCTCCATTCTTCACCCAGAGACCAGGGACCCTTTTACAAGAAGTCAGCTCCTGCCCCACCTCCTCCTCCTCAGAGCCCTCCATGGGCTTCCACCCACTCACAGGAAAGTTGGAGTCATCCAGAGCCTCCAAGCCCTCAACTGTGAGGAGCACCCCAAACTCGCTCCCCATTTATCTTTCTGACAGCCCCCCTTCTCAGTTCTCCCCGCTGCTCCCGCCACGATGGCCTTGTTGGTAATCCTTGAACACTCCAGCTGTGCTCCTGCATTGTCGCTCCCTCGCCTGGAATATTCTTCCCACTGATACCTGCACCACAGCCTCCCTCACCTCCTTCTTTAGAATGAGTGTGTCATTCTGTTCTGTGTCCTTGGAGAATTCAAAGGTCAGATCTTTCGTCATCCCTATAGGTCAGCTTTGCTTGCACGTTCTGTTCCCAGATTGTGGGAGTTCATCTGCTCGGGCAGGCTTAGCTCTCTTTTCATGAGAACATTGTGTCTGACACGAGTGGTTTTATCTTCCTGTCATCTAAAAGGTTTCTACAGGCAGAGGGTCAGGCTGTGGCACAGGCAGGCGGTCCCTAAGTTTTCATGGGCCCAGGTGCCTCCCACTTGTCAGTTCTTGACAATGTGACCTTCACACTCAGAATGGTGTCCAGAGCTCCCGCCATCACATCCATATTCCAGAAAGCAGAATACAGAGGCAGGCCCATGCCATCCCTTTAAAGAGGCTCCTGAGATTGGATGCCCTACTTCTGCACACATCTCAGAGTTCTCAGCAGTCAGAGACAGGTGACCCCTCCTGCTGTACACAAGACAGGGGAGTGAGACTTGTCACTCGGTGGCAGGGTGCCCTGCTCCAAGTCAGGGTCCGCTTTGCCCCACTGGGAAGGAAGGGCGATTGGCTATTGGAAGACACTTGCCAGTCTGCAGGACGTAGACATTATTAGGTGAAACAACTGGCTAACGAAAACGCGGGCTTGTGTAAAATTGAAAATCTTTTCAGGTCACCTTCTCTAGCTATTTTTTTAAATCAGCTGATCACTGGGTTCGAATGTTCTCACAAGTCACATGCGTTTTTGTCATACTTCATACATCAGTGTCTTTAGGACACTGTGGTGGTCATTTTTTCACACCTTTGTCCCCACCACCTGACCCTGAGCCCCCGAGAACATGTGGATGAGAGCACCCCGAGCAGAGCGTGCTGTGCAGAGCAGGCATTCGGTGGGTTGGTGTGCGCAGCTCGCATTATGGCGTGCCAGGTGCCATCAGTGGCAGGGATCAAGTGGAGGACGAGCAGGAGAATCTATATTCCAGCTGAGGAGAGACTGAGCAAATGCAGGCCTGGGGTAAAATCCTGCAACAAATCAAGATCACAACAAACCGAGAAATGATGTACTCTTTGCTTTGTCTTTGTGTAGGCTACGTGGCTTCAGGAACATCTGCTAGGAAACAGATTTTTGGGTTACTGTATTTTTCAAGAGAATTGCTTAATCACGGCCTGAGTTTTCTGTTTTCAGTCAAGTTGTTCTGTATATTTGCTTCTCCAAATGCGGAAAACTGGTGAGGGAAAGTTATCTTCACACCTCCACTCGACGTGTAGCTTTACAGATGATTCTTTCCAGCGGTAAAACTGTTCCTACAAAAATGTCAGTCAGTGGCACTTCCCAAGATTAGCAACTGTGTGCCATACTGCAGTTCATTGCATGAAAAGTGCTTACATGTATCTGAATGCGTGCGTGGTGCGTGTGACTTTCAGGATTCACAGTTGGTCGTAGAAGCTTACAAGTCGGGCTTTGAGCCCCCCGGGGACCTTGACTTTGAGGATTACACTCAGCCCATGAAGCGCACCGTGTCGGAAAACAGCCTTTCCAACTCCAGAGGAGAAGGCAAAGCGGAGTCCAAGTTCGGCGGCAAATCCAAAGGAAAGTTATGGCCGTTCATCAAGAAAAACAAGGTACTGATGGTTGATACCCGGTGGGAAATGGATTTGATAAAGTGCGTAGATCTTGACTTTATCTTCTAGTCTTAAAAAATGAAAATCTAGGATTCGCAACCTATAGTTTCCGAATGCAAACCGAACAAGCTAGCGTGCTCTTTTCTTTTAAAAACGACAGCATTTCTCTTTGGTGACGGTCCCTTTGCCATGGCCATTTGTCTGATTTCACATGCATTGTCACTCTACCATGTCACCCACACTAACAGATTCCTGACCTTGGCCACTTCCCATCGCACCTTTCGCTTGTGAGAGGCCCAGGCTGCTGGTGACCTGGGCCGGGACAGGAGACTACGTGCAGAATTCCCATAATCACTTACCATGGAACTGTCTCATGGAACTGGTTCCCTGGGTTCATAACTGGGTTTTGAATTCATGCTAACACCTGGCTCCATGAACATTCTTCGTTTCCTTTTCATAGTGCAGTACCTAGGTGCATGGCAGCATTAACCTGGGCGGATAATACCATGAAGCCAGCATTACCGCTTTCCCCTTAGAATAATGTCTTGCTTATTTTTACGATCTTCACCTGTAAGGCCCTTCCTTTTCTCCCACGAAGCTGTGTAAGTTTAGGTGGTTTCCAAGTATTTACCCCTCTGGCTTCAGCTGGCGTAGAGTCCCTGCCGGGAACTAGGGTTTGCATGGGAATGCCTGCATGGGCTGCTGGCCGAGGGTTTCCCGCTGTTCTTCTGTCGCACTACTTACTAAAAACCCTACTCTCGTCATGTCCTCCATTTTGACATGTTTTCCATGTTTTCTTTTGGACCATGGCCTAAATATTTAATTGTTCGTTTGTGTTGTACTTGCTTTGAATTTCAAATATGATTTGATGCTTACTTTTGTTTTGTGTCTTATCCCCTTGTTTCTGATTTTTACTGTCACCGCTCCATCTCTCACACGTAGCTTATGTCCCTCTTAACATCCCCCCATCAGCCTCCCCCTCCCCCCCCAGCCTCCGCCTCACCCTCTGCTGTTCCCAACGGCCCCCAGTCTCCCAAGCAGCAAAAGGAACCCCTCTCCCATCGCTTCAACGAGTTCATGACCTCCAAACCCAAAATCCACTGCTTCAGGAGCCTAAAGCGAGGGGTAAGTCCTGCTCCAGAAACCTGTCTCTCGTGCGCTGTGGTTGCATGTCGCGTTCCGCAGAACCTCCGTCGTCCATGAATGAACTCATTGTGTTTTCCCTGTAATGCAAAGCAACGAGAACCCGTGGTTCTCAAGGCGCGGTTGGAAGAAAGGGAGAAAGAGGGAAGGAAGCAGGAGGGAGTGAAAGGGAGAGCCAGCCCGCCAGCCCGCCCGCCCGGATTCCTTCTGTTTTGACTCCATTCCAGAAGGACTGTGGGACGAGGAAAAGAGAGGTCACCGGACAGTCAGAAAATATTTACTCAGTCATTCCTGGAAAGATGGGAGTGTATTGAAGACACAGCTCCGAGTTATGCCTGGGGCTCGTGGGGTAACGAGGGTCAGGGTGGTCTTCAGCTCTTGGGGTGAACGTGGAAGGTGTTGGTAAAAGTTCTGATGAAATGTCTGATGGGGAAAGGCCTCCTGCAGTGTTTATCTTTGAAAGGGGGTATAATAAAGAGCAATGACACTGATTGAGCGCTTATGACATCCCAGGCTTCACTTCCTTTTTTCAACCCCTCCCCTAGGAGCCGAAGTAACTTGGGGTTCTTATTCTACTGAAAAATAAGAAAACAGAGGCAGAAAAAGAAGTTAAGAAGAGGGGCAGCCAGGAGTTAAAGCCAGGGAGCCTGTGCCTAGCCTGGGATTCTGTGACAGCCGCACTGAGAATCTGTGACAATGCAGGTGGCTCATAGTGGGACGTACTTAGAGTCCAGCGGGCCACTCGCATCACTACTGCACGCGCTGAAATCCCACGTTTTATAGAATCGACCCAGTAACCCAGAGGAGCTAGTAGTTTGGAAAAAGATGGGAATGAGGTAGCAGGCAGTGTCCTGAAGAAGTGTAAGCTGTCATCTAGCCTCAGCTGTCCCCAGGTATTTTTTATATTGAATATGAAGTGTGGCCACCAAAAGGAAACACTTAGCACCCTACCCCACCCAGAAAGGGCTTCTCGCACCCTGTACCTTGGAAGCTGCCGTGTAGCGATAGCAAGACAGGTGCTTTTATACAAGCAAACTTCTGCTTCTCCCGTCTGTGTGCGAAAGAATGCAAATACAGATAACTAAGTTGGGTCCTTTAAAAATAAGGGACAAAGGCCTCTATTACTTCATATGCAGAGGTCCTTTCGTCAGGAATCTCTGAGTTTCTCAAAGAGCCCCGTCGGTAGGACTTGTTTTAAAGATCGCCAGCGCACCAGGTGAAGAATTGGACACTTCATTTCCGGGAGGTTTCAGGACAGCATAGCGTCACCCGGGGCCAGTGGGCTGGGTAACCAGCTCTCAGGCTCGAGGGGTGCAGAGCCCCCAGCCCAGCCGTCTTCGCTTCCTGGGCGAGACGTTGCCCGCGCCTGACCAGGGTGCTTTCAACGGGGCTGCCAGGATTTACATTTAAACCTGGTTCACCCAGCGCTGGCCCATCTGCAACCTTCCTGGGGCACCCAGTTATTATATTTACACAGCACCCACCTCAGCGCTGTCCTTCGGAATCTCCCGAGGAAGACTGCTGACTGTTGGTGACAGTCCCCTTTCGTTTCTGCAGCCGTTGCCTGCCTGCCTCCCTCGACACCACATGGTCTGTTGGTTGTACATGGTTTCGGATTCTGGGTCGTGGTCTTCTCCCACCGTTTTAAATCAATTTCAAAGCAGAAGGCACGCGGTTTACTGGACCCATGAGTAAAATGCTACTGTCCTTGCTAGTTTTTTTTGTTTATTCTGCTTTTGAACTTTCAGACTATCGTGCCAAAGTTAGGAAGCGCATTCCAGGAAGATAAATCGTGATTTTAATGTGTCTTTTCATTTATCATGTTTGCAGCTTTCAGACCCAGATCTGAATAATCTGTTCCTATTACCAGAAGCTATAAACATTGTGCAAACGCTTCTCAGCTGATTTTGTTTCTAAGTACCTAAACAGGGTAAAATATTTTTTGTTGTAAATCGGTGACATTTGTAAGAAAATCTTGTTTCATTGAACATATTTAAAAATCAGCATGCCACTGGACCATTATTAACCATCCTTTTGTCTTTATCCTAGATAGTATGTTTTCTATTTGCAGTCTACCCAGGGTGATTTTATTGTCTTAAAGGAGGATTTCTTTTTCCAGTCTGAGCCAAAGATTTCGAAATCTAAAATATGGACCTGTTTGCCCCATGTTGTGGAGTGAACTGTATGGGAAAATGCCATCAGAGTTGCTCAAATGATTTCAGAAGTTCTTATTGATTGCCTGTCACTTTATTCATGTTTCTTGTTCTTTTGCTGGTTATTGGCAGACTCAGTCTTTCCGTTTTCAAAAAGAACTCACGAAGAGGACAATAGGGAAACCCACGTATGCTTTTGAAGCTAGGGACTATGTTGTAAGTCCACCTGTGATGGCCGGGTCACAGTCACGGCACAGGCACTAACCCCAGTGACAGCGCCAAGACTGGGGACCCAGGTGCATTGGCTTCCACTGAGAAATGAAATTCTCAGTTGAGAGACCTGGAAACTGGGGGGGAAAGCCTGATTATATAAATTCAACCCCCAGCTGTTTTATCTAAGGAACCCATTTGGAAAAGGAACCAAACTTACTGATGACAATCAGGCTTCCTAAAACTGTCAGCAAGCGGAGCTTGGATTTTGTCCCTTTTCACGGATGGCCACTCGCCACCGGACATGTCACTGGGTTGGCTTTTATAGCAGAGTTTCCCCCATGAAATGCAGCTGCAGGGCGTGGTCGCAGGAGGATGACGCTTTCACAGATGGCATTTGGTGTGGCACGGTCACCTGCACCCACGCCTGTAACAGCTGACCTCTAAGGGACTGGCACCAGAACCCGCGGAGCATGAGCAAGGTCACAGAGGAGTGACGTTTTCCGCGGACCATACACCCAGTGCTTAGCTGTTTATTGTCATTGTCCCCTTTCTTTGTACTTGAGGTTAGTACCTGTGACTGCCCCATAACACATGGATGTGCTGGCTCTGTGTCCCGCCTGCGCTGTTGACACTCATGGCTTCCCAGGCTCCATAACTGTCACCTGACACTGACAGCTTTTTAGTTCCCCGGGTGTCCCGCATTGCCCTGTACAGCCTTCACAACACCCTCTTAACAGACGACGTGGTTCCTAATTGTAGTGATCTAACCGGCTGGCTTACAGCGGGAGACCGAGAACCGGTTTCTAATCCTTAAAAAGAGCCGCAGAGGTTGTGACAGCGGGAAAATGGGACGTGCCTCCCAATTCAGGAGTTTCTTTCGGGGTTGATTCTCAGTCCTAACGACTCTAACAAGGTGGTAACATCCCTAGGCTGTTCGTTTTGGAGACAGGGTCCCGAGCTTGCTTAAGAAAAACGTGGAACTTGAAATAAGCAAAGGGAGCTGAATAGAGAGCAGATAGTGACCAAGTTCAAATCTCAGGTCCCCGAGTCAGCGACGTTTAGCCCATCGCGTGTGAGAAAACATTTGTCTGTGGCCGTGTGCTTGGGTGGGGAGGTACCTGCGAAGTTGTGTGCTGTGCTCTGTGAGTGTTGTCTGCAGAGAACTCGAATTGTGCTGAGCAGGTAGATCTGTGCCAAGTTCACAGGAGGGTGCAAGGAGCTGGCGGCTGCGCCCAGGGCGGTCACGCGTGTGACTGTGCCTTTCCTGCAACTTTGCCCCTTCAAAGACGCCTTTTCCTTCAGGCAGGCAAAGTCTCTAAACACTCAATGCCTGTTTGCGAAGAATGTCAACTCTGCGTTAACCTTAAGAATAAGACTTCCGGCCCTGGTTGGTGGCTCAGTGGATAGGTGCCAGTCTGGGAACCCAAAGGCCGCTGGTTCGATTCCCGGCCAGGGCACATAACCAGGTTGCCAGCCAGGTCTCCAGCCAGGTCTGTAGCTGGAGGCAGGTGAAAGGCAACCGTACATTGATGTCTCCCTTTCTTCCTCCCTCCCTGCCCTTCTCTCTGAACATAATGAATAAAATCTTTATTAAAAAAAAAAAAAAAAAAGAATAAGACTTCCTAAATATGGTTACAAAGTTTTGAACACCCTCTCTTCTCCTAATTTTTTTTTTAATTGCTGGTTTTTACAGTTGCCCCATCCGCAGTCGCTCTCCCCTGACCCGCCCACTCCTGTGCCCTCCTAATTTAAAATGAAAGGGCACTTTCTGTGCTGCATTGTCTCAGACACATTTTGGGATGCCACTTGTAGGATCCAGCTTTGGCCTTAACTTTTAGGACGGATAACAGCTAAGTTAGTATGCGCGGAGCTGTTAGAACGCTGCTTTTAGGGCCAGAGGCAGGTCTCACCTACTCATGAAAAAGCAAATGTTTCTTTTCCTGATTCCGGGATGCCAGTTCACCTGTTCAGGCTGCAGTAATCACTGCGCCTAACGGGATGGTAGCTGCCGTGTCCAGATGCTTGTCACGGGAGCCAGAGCCAGGAGGAGCCCCGGGCAGTTGGGACAGTTGTGGCTCAGTTTCCCAGAACCAGCTCCCCAGGCCCACGTGGCCCTGTGGCTGCGACTCAGGGTCCAGGGAAAGGCCCTGGTGACCGACCATTCCCCAGGACAGGTGGCCGTGTGCGAGCGCTCCGGTGGGTGGCAACCACACCCCTCCGCCTCTGCCTGGCTACAGGCTTCAGTTTCTGGTTGAGCCGATTAGGAACCCCCAGAACTGAAAGTATAACCCCTCCTTTTCTATCTGTTCTTTGCTTTGAAGATGTGGCAGCTAGAGAAGAATTTTTTTTTTGGTGGGGGTCAGCCCCTCTTGTGAACTTGCGCACAGATCGGCTCTCAAATCATTTCCACGAAGCCACAGGTGAATTTATGTGCCGTCGACGCAGGGGAAGCCGACCAAGTTCCTCTCCTTCTGATGTGTTGTTTCTCTCTCTCTCTCTCTCCCTCCCCCTTGCTCCCCCTCCAATTTTCACTCGAAGCTTTCTCTCAAGCTGGTAAGCACAACGACGCGTTCCCTGCATGCCCGGAGTCTAATCAGGTTTCCTGCGGTTGGTTCTGCAGGCGCCGCGGCCGCATGCCGCCTCGCGGTGCAGTTAACGGTCGGCTTGCGCTTCCCCGTGTGTGCTCGCGTGGCTTCTCTACCAGACCTTTGCGCACCAACGCTGAGAACCTAATAGATCTTAATCCTTTCAAGTTGCTGAGGAAATTAATGCTTAACTCAGGATTCGGGCTCCTTTCTTTGTTTGTTTGTTTTAACTCTCGGGGCCTTAGGAAGATGACGGGTGTTGATTTCAATGGGAACATAAATATTAAGTGCCAGGAGTCTGTTTGTCGGGTCATTTAAAATGAAAGTTTAGCTGTAAGCTGCTCCACTCCAAGAACGACAGAGCTGAGGACAAACGCTGGGAGCCTGAGGGACTCCGCAGAGGTGACACTGGTCTCCAAGGCGGATCCAAGGCAGCCCGCCCGCTACAGCGGGAAACCATCCACTTTTAGGTGCCACTTGAAAACGCTGGTCCCTTGTGCTGATTCAGGAAGTCCCGAGGTGATTTCACAGACAGGGACAAGAACGTTGACTGGTGTTCTGTGCTGTCTGCACTTGGTATAGCCCAAGTAAACAAGCTCATCTGCACGTGCATTAAAACAAAGTCTTCACTAACCTCACCCATTCCTATGCTTCAAGCATGTTGGTGGCATGGTATTCTCAAGCCTTACCACTGAGAATATCCTGAAATGACGGACAGCCGTACACGGTGACAGTTCAACCAGGAACAGGACAAGCAACTGATGCCCTGGCTGTTGATAACACAGGATACTCACTAGTCACGGTTATTCTTATGCACACGCGTGCAACTACGTACATCCACGTATATACAGAATGTTTTCCAACGTGGCTCAGTATTTGGCAATGGACCCAATCCTAAAGAAAACAAATAGTTTATGAAGTCAGACACTTCTTGGACTGAGATAAAAAAAAAATCTTGAGACGGGTCCTTGATGGGAACAAGAAGGAGTGATCTAGATACTTAAATTTGGGGGAAACGGGACCAATTCATGAGGGACCTCTCAGGTGCCAGGGGCTTCTGCTTGCCCTTTATCTGTTCTCTTACTGGGGTGTTACCAGCAAAAGATGATGATATTGGGCAGTCTTTCTGATTGGCGATGTAAATCATTTTACCAGCCTGGTATTGAGTTGTTGCTTTACCCCAATTACTCTGAAGTTAACAGAGAAGTTAAGTGCCACACGGCCATGGCTTGGGTGCAAGTGTTTGGTTCCAGATACTATAAAACAGCCACTTACAATATACATACGTGTGACCCCTTCCTCCAAGACCAGTGCCACCTCATTCTCTGTGCCCTGAGGTGCTCCGGGGATTTCAGAACATCTGTTCTGACTTACAGCTATAAATTTAAATTACTTCATGGCGAAATGAATCCCAGGTCACAGTATTGTTGAAAGGAACTCAGGCTTCATGAAGCTCATTGGACGCAGTGACCTGTCCAGGTATGTCCAGAAACCCTATGTTCCTCTGGATCTAGAAGAAGCTGTTGACCTGAATCCCCTCGGGCAGCATCACGCTTGTGTGACGCGTCATTACGGAGACCAGTTTTCATATAACAGCCCAGAAACACGATCTGCGGAGAGGGGCCTAACTGCTGCCTCCTGCTCCGCATCGATCTGTTTTTGAACTATTTTAGTTCCGTAAGAGATCGGGGTGGCACTGCTGTCGCCTGGAGGACCCGTCTGTGAGCAGCTCACAAGTACAGAGTGTTTTTTTACGCACACACTTCATTGCAGCTGTTTCTCCGCCAGTGCAAATCCAACACCTGTTCCCTCTAGATCCGAGCCACCCGGTGCGGGAGCCCCTCACCGTGGGGCGCTGTTCCAACTTGAACTGATCAACAGTCAATAAAAGTGTAGACTTCAGTCCCACTGTCGCGGTGGTCACTTTTTCAAGTGCCCGTGAGACATTCCGTCAAGTCAACACGAGTGCGATGGCTGAGCGTTCCGGCCCAGCGGCCCAAGTGAGCCAATTGAAAAGCACAGAACCCAGGTTTCAAGGATCACAGCGTAGTCGTATGTGGGAAAGATTTAGTTTTTGCGCTGAAGATTAGTTTGCTTCATTTTCACATGAGAGGAGAATTGAATGTCCTTCGTTTGGCATTAGGGAGCAGTCGCATCCTTTCTGGTTTTACTCCTGTCTTATTTCTTGTGTGTGTGTGTGCCTGTCTGTCTCTCTCTCTCTCAGAGCATTAGCTGAAAGGTCTTTGCGAGGCCCTGGTGCTAAGCTAAACTATTTGCTGAATCACACTCTTCCATCACAGCCACTGGCCTTTATCCTAAGGAGCCCAGGAACCTGAGTCACAGGGCTTGACTGGGAAATGACATTACCTGGGTCCCTTCCTTCCCACCCACTCCCCAGGCTGGCCTTGCCTTCGTTTAATTGGCTCCAAAGTAAAACCTCTTATCTAAATGCCCTGACTTACCCCTGCATAGCAGACAAATCCCTCCTCTAGGAAAACTGCCTCACTCCAGTAAAAGTACTTGCTGACCCACCACTTAGCTTCTAACAAGAGAATGTAAGTCTAGAAGCTTGTTGTTGGTCTGTTCTGTGCAAACCCCGCACAAAGGAAGGGTCCTAATTGCTTTTGAAAGGGAATCAAGAAATCAGAATACACTTCTGACGGGCTGAGGCCAGCTGAGGATTTCAGGAGGGAACCCTGGATGAGTTTCCCCCATGACATAAAAATGCTGGAAAGGGGCCAGACTTTTCAGCAGGCCCAGGAGTGCATGGGGGAGGGGCATCGACTTTTTAAACGTCCTTTTCACCCACATCCTCTTGAGGAACCGGATGTCTCATCTGTCACTTCTCGGGATGGAAACTCTTGGCCTCAGCCTGCGCGAAGAGAGGGGAAGGAATACTCAGCCCCGGGGGTGGGGGTGGGGCAGAGCCTGCCGCGGGGAACAGCTGATGGGGACACTCACCCCCATTTTATGCGAAGAAAACCCAAACTTAAAGGCTTTCTGAAAATTGCACTGTTGCCACCAACACTGGCGGTGAAGTGAAGACTGTCTCAGAATTGGGGTTTGGATCCTCCAGGGCTGAGAGTATTTCTTCCTTTCTCTCCTCCCCGCAGCACCGCTCTGCCCTCTGGGAGGCGACCCCAGCAGCCTCGGTGGAGCCCTCGGGGTGCTGGGGCTGGTTCGCATGCACTGATTCCGCCTCGGGGCTGGTGTCGTGGGAAAAGGCCAGCGGCTGGCTGCACCCCGGGGCCTGGGGCCCTTTTCCGCAGCCTGCCTCCCTCCTTCCTGCACGTCTTGCTCTGGCTTATTTCTGTTTGCGTCCGCAGGGTTCCACCCCGGAGGACTTCAGCAACCTCCCCCCGGAGCAGAGGAGGAAAAAGCTCCAACAGAAAGTCGATGAATTAAATAAGGACATTCAGAAGGAGGTGGATCAAAGGTAGAGTGGATCCTTAAGAAATTCAAGTTCAACCCTGGCCAGTGTGGCTCGGAGGGTTGGGCAGCACCCCGCAACATAAAGGGTCGCAGGTTCGATTCCCGGTCAGGGCACAGGCCTGAGTTGCGGGCTCGGTCCCCAGCTGGGGTGCATGCAGGAGGCAGCCAGTGGATGTTCCTCGCCCTCTCTTTCTCCCTCCCTTCCCCTCTCCGGAATCAATTAAAAATTTTTGTTTTAATTAAAAAGAAGAAAACTCAAATTCCGTGTGGAAAGCTGGGACATGCTAAACTAGATTTTAGTGGACGCGCTTCTTTCAGCGGCGTGCTGTGTCACGGTTGGTCTGCTCATGCGGCCCGGGGGAATGCGCCACCGGTACGCTTTTTTCTGAGTGTGGGGAGCAAAATACAGAGGATAATGTCATTTATTGTGAGTGTGTAGGCGAGTTCTTTTGTACAAATGAGGAAGAGAAAAGTGGCCTGACTGCCATCTGCTCCCTGGCCCTGCACCCTAGTTCTAGGTCCAAAACATACCCATTTCCCTGTTGGTGGCTAAGTAAACAGTGAGCCTTCCCACCTGCTTTCGCACTTTTTACAAAGTGTGTTGATTCACGGTGTGTCTTCTCCTCAAGCCCTGGCCTATAGGGGTGTCCGTGGGTTTGAGCTCCCCCTGGAGGGCTCCCCGTTCTCTGAGCTGCTTTGTGACTTTGACCCTAAGGATGGGGGATCGAGGCGCTAGGAAGGGAAATCGTAAGGGAAGATTCGCCATCTCTTTTTCACCTGCGCTTCCCTCCCTACGTTCATAACCTGTAACTCGTTCACATGGCGGAGGGCACGTTATTCATAATCCGGATGGAAAACCCCTTTGTTAATCGTCTTGTCTTACGTTTCGCGTTCTCACCGAGCGCATTAGGCGAATCCTTCATCTCGTTGCGATACGAGCGTGAGGTTTTCTCAGAGAGAACGTGAGATTTTGTGCTGTCTGTGTGGGCCGCCTGCCGATCCTGCCTCAGTTGAGTTATATTGACTCTGTTAAAAATCGGTTATGCTGAAAGCAAACACAAAAGTGGGGGCTGGACTGTTTCAGTACATGCCAGGGAAAAGCAACTTTCTATTCTTCTTCCTGTTAGAGCAGCTCTGGGGAAATGGGTCATTTTATTGTGTTTGCAAACATTGTTACCGTGTATAAGACAAACGGAACGCATGTAATTAACTGTGTTCTAGTTTTGTACAAGAACATACTTGATGAAGTGAAAATTTTGCCTTGCTACTTTTTATTACATGTAGGTCCAAATACAAAAGGGTTTATAAATATATAACCTGATGAAACCTCCTGCTGCTTACCGAGTGACCAGTTGTATTTTGTGCAGGAGTGAGAAGTTAGGACTCACGTATTTGAAAGCACATATTACAGGGTGTTGACAGGCTCCCGTTGTTCAGTCCCATGGAGAAAAATTTCCCTGTCCCTTGGGTAGTGGCCAAGGAACCTGGTTCACCTTCTAACCCCTTAGTAGCCCTTGCTGGTGGGAAGGCAAGTGGCATTCAGCTATTCACTTAATGGCTACCCATTGAGTCTCTGTTTTGTACCAGGAAGCCTTCCAGGCCCTGAAGATAAAGCAATGAATAAGAAACAAAGCCCTGGCTGGTGGCGCAGTGAATAAGGTGCTGGCCTGCCAACCCAAAGGTCTCTGGTTCGAATCCCCAGCCAGGGCACAGATCCAACCAGGTTGCAAGCCAGGTCTGCAGCCAGCCTTGTAACTGGAGGCAGGTGAAAGGCAATCATACATTGATGTATCTTTCCCTCTCTGCCTCTCCCTTCTCTCTCTGAAAAATAATAAATAAAATCTTAAAAAAAAAAAAAAAAAAAAACACAAGAAACACACGAAACTGTTTTCATGCAACTTACATTTTGTGCAGAATAAATATTTTGAGCAACAAGGACATCATTTGGAAAACTTTTACAGATAGTCCATCCAAAAAGGCAAGGAAGGAGAGAAAAAATAATAGAGTAGGCAGCATTGATCAGCAGCACACATTTGGGTGACTTCAAACCATCATCTTTACCTCTTGGTACTTAGTTTTTTCGTCTTTAAAGGGCAGTTAATGTGCCTATAGTGAGGAATAAACACGCCAGTGTGTGTGTAGCAGTAGAATTCCATCATTAGAGTGGGAACATTTCAACACACTTCCGTTAGTAATTGCTAGAACAGATTACCAGCATCAGAATCAATATCTGAATATTATTCATAAAATCGACCTAATACATACCTGAGTGCCGGTGGTACACGGTATTTTCAAGTACACAAGCAACACTCCCCCAAATTGAGCATATCCTGGTATAATGCAAATCTCAACAAACACCCAAGGAGAGAGACCGTTCAAGGTCTGTTCTCCAAAGCTGGAGACCAGTTGTAAAAATTCAGAAATCAAGAAAAGTAGCTCTACACCTCCAGACTAAAGGAGGACTCAGGCTAGATCGTGGGAAGTACACAGTAAACTCCAAGCGCGTGAAAAATCAGCGTGCGCTCTTCTGACAAGGTTTCCTGAGATACTAGGGCAGTGGCTAGAGGTGTCAGCCAGGAAGTCAAGAGAGGAGTTTTGTAAAGTCGAGGATGCCACAGTTGCAGGAGCATTTATGCAACTGACGCCTGTTTATGCAGCTTTCTACCAGGTGTGGCATTTGATCCTATCAGCCAAGAGCTAGCTGGAGGCCTCCCAGCTTCCTCAAGGAGCTTCCATTCCAGCAGGAAGAGAAGGACAGTAAACAATAATGAATTACAATGCTGGGCATGATACCTGCTGCTTGAAAAAAAACCCAGGAGGGCTCTAGCAGGAGGTGGCCGTAGGGAGGGGCCTTAGCTCTGTGGGGGCCCTTGGGGAGGGGCAGGATGCATGGTTTGAGCCACCAGCAAGCTGGTAGGTAGCGAGGTGGTGAGGACCCATGAAAACTCTCTTCCTGTCAGTTCTGCATTTGCAGTTAAACTACTTCCCATGACTCAAAATATGGTTAGATGTGTGGTCTCGTATTGTACCATTGGCCTAGATGTTCTTTTGTCCAAGCGAAAGCTGACAGCGTCATTTGCTCTAAACTTACGTCTTTATTTATAGAGGGGAAGGGAGGGAGAAAGAGAGGGAGATAAATGTCAATGTGTGGTTGCCTCTCGCACACCCCCAGCTGGGGACCTGGTCTGCAACCCAGGCCTGTGCCCTGACCAGGTCAACCGTGACCCTTTGGGTCACAGGCTGGCCGGCACTCAATGCACTGAGCCTCACCATGCGCTAAACTTTTAACAAGTCACACCCTACTGAAAGCCCTTGAAGGTGGAGTTCAAGTTAGTAGAGTCTTGGTGCTGGCAAGTCCCCTAGCGAGCCTGTCCCGCTCCCCTGGGCTCCCTTGCTCAGGTTGTGGGGGGTGGGCCCCCCAAGCTCGAGTTCAGGAAGGGCGTGGGGTCTCGCATAGGTGGCTTTAAGGCTGTGTTGCCCGCCCACCATGGAGACCAACTGTGGGATCCATTTATTAACAGTTGGAATAGTGTGTGACATTATAAAATTATCAAAACCGTTAAAACCACGTTTCTTCACAAGGTGAACGTGTACGGCCCACGAGACCCACCGTGCCAGCCGCAGCTTTGGGTGGCACGCGGAAATACTTGCGTCTTTGTTTGTTTTTATTGCCCGGGGCACGGGGAGGGGCAGGGTTGATTCACGTTTCTTACTCCTTTTCAGAGACGCCATCACGAAAATGAAGGATGTTTACCTGAAGAACCCTCAGATGGGAGACCCGGCCAGTCTGGACCACAAATTAACAGAAGTCAACCAAGCTATAGAGAAGCTGCGGCTGGAGGCTCAGAAATTTGAGGTATTAGGGAGGGGGGGGCAAGGAGCAGAAGGGATAGGCACTGTGAAGGGGAAGCGAGCACCTCGTCCCTTGGGGTCACACCCCTGCAGTGTCTGGGGGTCCCATGCTGTGGGAAAAGGAAGGCTGGGCCGTCACTCCCAAGGATCCTGCTGTTCAGCAGACCCTGTTTTAATGGTGTCCCTTCGGACTGGCATCATCGACAGTTGCACCTGTGTGGCTCCAGTGCTGATTTTTAATTTAAGTGTTTGACTTAAGTTAGTCCTGCAATATCTCGTGCTGACAAAGCATGACTGGGAATGTGTCATCCTTCATCTCTGCAAATCAAAGGACAATTAAATTGCAATGCGTTGTTCTTTCCGTGGACCCGTGACCCAAGGGCCCCAGCTGTGGAAGCCGGTAGAAAACACAGATGAGCAGGAAACACTGCTGACAACAGCTTAATCGATGGTTTAAGAGCGAGGAACCCTCAGAAGCTGTGGGCAAAAGGCTTCCCCCCCCATCCCCAAATTAAAAACTACGGAGCATGAAAAATAAATGAAGAAACGGTCATTCCAATCAGAATAGGTTATTTCTGTCAGCGATGAACCAAATAGAGCTTTTTTTTGTTGTGTCCAGAATCTGTCAATAAGTAGCGAATGGGTTTTTAGAACCTAGAAATGTCCTTTTCTGATCATTTGTAATGGTTTGCCTTTGGAACAGTGTAACTATTCAAGCTGAATAGTGTAATTCAACTGTTACTGAAGGAAATGTTACCTACTTTGATTTCCTAGGTACAAGTTTCTTCACATTAACAAAAAAAGTTACATTCTTTAAAAAAAAAGCGCATAGAAAAGGGAAGTGTGGCTTTCACATTGAGTCACTGCTCAAGTGTGACCGTACCCTCATGGTCACAGCGTTTTGGGAACCCCAGAACAAATAAGAAGGAACTAGAAGTGATTTATCCGAACTCATGTAGTTTAAAGCCCAAGAGATCAACATGGTCTGGGTTCCTCCTGCCCCACATGGGCCGGAACCTAATACATCCACCTCCGCTGCTGCAGCCTGGGCAGGGGGGATGGAAGCAGCAGTCAGTGGCCTTTGAGTCCCTGTACACAGTCACGTGCAGAACGCCCGAGACCCGCCCGCTGTGGTCCTTCTCATGTCAGCGTCCGTGACCAACAGCAGCCCCAGCTGGTGGCCTTCGGACTCCATCAGCCGAGCTCAGGCCCGGACTCTGCGGCTTCTCTTTGCAGGCCTGGCTGGCGGAGGTGGAAGGCCGGCTGCCCGCGCGCAGCGAGCAGGCCCGCAGGCAGAGCGGACTGTACGACGCGCAGACCGCACCCGCCGTCAACAACTGCGCGCAGGCCCGGGAGAGGTACCGTATGGGTGCAGCCCTGCTCCCTGACCAGCCAGCAGCTTCGCCCTCGCTTCCCCAGGCTGGGATCCCGGGATCCAGAAATAAGCCTAAGGCGCGGGCGAGATGGGACCCACGATTCCCCCCAGGCCCGTGCCTGACCCCACACGGCCACGCGCGGGGCTGGAGACGGTCGCGGTCCCCGTCCCCAGTGCCTGGCTGCGCGGGGCTGCCTTGGCTCCCAGGCCTGGCCGGTGGCTATAGTTGCTGCGTGCTTTGCTTTCTTGAGCAGCCCGGATGGCAGTTACACGGAGGAGCAGAGTCAGGAGAGCGAGGTGAAGGTGCTGGCCATGGACTTCGATGACGAGTTTGACGATGAGGAGCCCCTGCCCACCATCGGCACCTGCAAAGCACTCTACACCTTCGACGGTAGTGCCGCCCGGCCCGGAGCTGCCTCTATGCCCCTTTTGTTCTGCATGTTACTATTACTACTATTATTATGAGGCTGCGCATTTGGCCTCGTGGTTCGTCTCGCGTGGCACGTTTCCGTGAGCTCAGTTGCAGCTACGGTTGGAAGGACACCTCCCGCGTTCACTCAGTATTTGCGGAACTGCTGTCCTGAACAGGCCGGAAGGGGTGGGATGCCGGCGGTCCGTGGGGGTCGGGCTTGCTGTCCACCGGGGTTTACCCAGAAACCTAACATATTCCGCTCTTGCTGTTGCAGGTCAGAATGAAGGCACCATTTCCGTCGTGGAAGGAGAAACGCTGTACGTCATCGAGGAAGACAAAGGGGACGGGTGGACCCGCATTCGGAGAAGTGAGGATGAAGAGGGCTACGTGCCCACCTCATACGTCGAAGTCTATTTGGACAAAAATGCCAAAGGTGCTAAGACTTATATTTAATACAACTTTAAAAAAAAAAAACTTTTAAAAAACCAATGGAGTTGTTTCTCCCCCAAACCGTGGCTGTGGCAGGCAGTACCTCGAGGGACTGGATGGAGGGCACACCGGTGACCCCTGTCCTCGCGGGGACTGTTGGCAGGGGCCTCCCACCGAATGTCCCTGCCTAGTGTTGACTGTTACCGAGTTCCACTTGCTGATGAAATTTTGTCTGGAAAGTGGCCGACTGCCCCTTGACAACTGTGTCGTTTGAAATCTGCATCTGTAGATAAGGACAGCAAAGTTGCCTTCCAGCTTGACCAGAATTTTCAAATGCCCAAGTCCACCCCCCACCCCCACCCCCAGGCACACGGAAGACTTCAGTTCTCTTATTCATACCCAGTGTCTGCCACCAATTGAACCGCCCTGGGTTACACCCCGTGACGTATCGTTGAATGAAGTAGGCTAGTTTGTCGAATTTTACAATCCCTCACTTTGGAGGAAGTCTTCAGTGAAAACTCCCCCTTCCTGGGTAAAGAAGCAAATCAGGTTCTTTTCCTGGGATCAGAACTGGGTGTGTTTACCTCAACTGGGTGAAGGCCATTGTTAGCTCATGACGATCCCAACCAACCCCTTGAAACCTGGAAAAACGGGGTCCAGCTATCTCCCGGCTGGTTTTCCCACGGGACTAGCATGCTCCCTGCCTTCGGCCCACAGAGCTTGGCCCATCTGCCCGTGCCGTTCAGACAAGCTTCTGTGCTGCCAGCGCCCTTAGCTCCGTTCCGTCCTGTGGGAGGTTTTGTGGCCCTTCCAGGTGGGGCTGGGAGGACAGTGAGCAGTAGCTGCTTCATCTGCAGACCTAAAGCCTAGTGGGGGTTGGAGATTGCAAAGCAAATCACTGCATCTTGAAGCCTCAAAGTGTGACTTGACTGAAGAAGAACAGATAGTTATAGAATTGCTAGCTGCTGTCCCAGGATTAACTGTAGCTGGAACCAACTACAATGTTTCAGCATCTTTAAAGAAAACTGGGCCGCACGGGGATTTGCGTTTTGGAGTTGGCAGGACAGGTAGCGAAATGGTAACAGGCACAGATGGGTACCAAGTGCAGCGCGTGGATCCAGAGGAAGGTGTTGGGGCTGAGGTTCTCTTTTTATTTGGCTTTGAAAATTCCTCATGCCCTTCCTGCTCTGAAACGGGAAATTAGCTCCTTGCCTCTTTTACACCCTTAAGTCAACATGGAGCTGCATTCTAAGGTGACGGGCATCTGGGGACTGGGACCCCAGGAGGTACTCCTGGCGGGAGGTATGGGTGCTTGTTGATTCCTGCAGAAAGGTCACTGCCCAGGAGGGATTGAGCCACCTTCAGCTCCTGACAGCCTGATTTTAAATAATTGTAGAATCTCAGGAACCAAGGAACACCAGGTCCCCCTTCAGCCAGTCTCTTCCCAGGGGTTACATCTGACCCCATTGGAACACAGCATCAGAAGCAGGAAGCTGGTCGGTCAGCTCATTTTCCGATCTTTCAAATAGAATTTTAAAAATCTGTCATTCCAATTTCTCCGGAATTGTTAGGCTTTTGCTGACGGAATGTCAATAAAACCACTCGGCCTGGGCGGGGAGCTCCGGGGAATAATCCGAGTCCTCCTTCTCAAGTCCAGAGGCCAGAACAGGAGCTGATCCCACGCACCCGCAGGGGTGGGATTGAATGGGCAGCTGGAGGTCACCGCCTCCGGCCTGCCACCCACGGTAGTAAGATCTAACCTTTGTAGCCGGGCCCGTGGTGAGCCCATTTCCACAGGGTAAGCCACTAGAGAGAGTGAACAAAACACCGAAAACAGCCTTCAAACGGGGCAGAAACACATTAGCCCGGAAAGGCATGGCATTCCAGGGAACTTTTTCCTTGTTTTCTTGTTTTAACTTTGGTGCTGTACAAAATCCTTTCAGCAGAATCGCCCAGTTGGTTTCCCCGGCGGTGTGGGTGGGTGGATTATGATGATGAAGTTGTCCCTCAGCACCTACAGCCCAGGGATGGAGGTGATACGGATAAACAGTGATATTTTGTAGCTCAGTTCCCTGGAACAATTGCGAGAGAATCAGGAACTTCCCAGAGGCTGTTTTCTTCATCATTATCTGTTCACATAAAAGCTACCAAGCCGCTGCTTGTTGCAGAAACTTTTCTCCTTTGACTTGAGAGATACATTTCTAGTTACCGTGTGTATGTAGAAGCTGTTTCCCTGCCAGGTCCGTATATCTGCTCAGCCTCTCCCCCCCACACACACACCCAATACCCACCTTACACACACACACACACCTGTCATCCCGTCCTTGGGGGTCCCTCCTATTTTCAGTCTTGCCCGTGCCCTTGTGCTTGCGTGGTGTCTACGATGTGACTAAAAATTGCCAAAAAGATGGAGGTTAGGGTTCGCTCCCAATGGTCAACTGGATTGTGACTCATCCTCTTTGCCGGTGTTGTTTTGTTTTTTGCAATTGCTTCCTGTTGAATATGCCCGCCAGCCGTCCCCCAATGTGTTTGTATATACTTCTGTTTAAAAGCTCAAAGGATTACTTGAATTCGTTGTGTTAACGTTTGACTCTTTTTATCTGTTTGTTTTATTGGTGATTCCGCTGCCTAATGACCTTTTTGTTTGTGTAACCGCTGGGGAAGCCGGAAGGACTGTTTCCTCGGGGGTCACTAGGGCCCTGCCGGCTGCTCCACACTTGAGTTTATTGTAGACACTTGGGTTCTGAGTAAGTTTTGTTTGAATACGGCCAACATGACTGTTTTTCTCTATTCTTACCCTCCAAGAACAGAATCTGTCTGGCACCTTTTAGTTGTACCCTCCTATCCGCCTCTCTAATAAACGTATTTTTTCTCAGTGTTGTTCAGTGGTTTTTCACCCTTTCTGAGAAAATGACTCTTGTGTATTGCAAATGTTCAACTCCTTCCTCTCCCGTCATGGGGAGTTTTCTAGCCACCTGCTTTTTAAAAATTCTGCCCTTTCCCTCTTGACCTGATGACACCTTCTGCCTCTCCCCTGTGTGCACCTGGGAGCTTCAGGGGTCTTTCTGTGGTTGCTTTTCTCCCCCCCCCGCCAGGGTGAAGAACTTTCACTGTTTCTGGCAGGAAACACCCAGTGACCAACTTTGCTCCTCGCCAGAGGCTGCCCTGGCCGCCCCAGACTCAGGCCACCACTGTCCCAGAGACCCTTTCAGCCCTTTCTTCCTTCTGGGGGACCAGTCACCCATTTTCTTTCTCTCAAAACTCAGGAAGATGAGCCTGGGTGGGTGGGCGGGTGCCACTGTCTGCTAGGTGGGCTTCTCTGAAGGGAAGATGGGCCATGAAACCGTGAAAGTTCCTCATCTGGGGTACCTTGTGGGAACCGATTGAGCTAAAGTGACCCCCCTCCCCCATCCCCTCCCCCAGGGCGGAGCCGAGGAAGGCCCGCCCCTGACCTTGGACCGGCAGCTCTAACAACGTTTTTCTTTCTTTTTTGTGTTGTAGGTTCCTAAAGGTGGTTGAGGCGCGATCCCTGGAGAAGCCCTTCAGCCCGCTTGTCTCCTCAGGCCTGGCGCGGGGAGGGGCTGCTCTCTGGCTGGGCCGGAGTGTGGCCCTGTCATCCCAGCCCGGAGTGACATCCCCCCACCAGGCAGCTGCTTGCCTTTTCTTTCTTTTCTCTTCACAGCATGCTCCAAGTGGCCCAGCGCCTCCCTCGGGCCGCCGTCTGGCCACCTGGGGGCAGATCTGTCCCCATCTTGGTCCTCACCCAGCCCAGGACCATGGAAGGCGGCTAGACACGGGCTCCCCACTCCCCCCGTTCCTGCCTTGGCCCTCAGTCCTCCTGGCCTGGCCTGGCCTGACCAGTCCACAGCTCACACTGTGCCTTTGTGAAAACTTTGCCACTGGCCTCCTGCAGAGACTCATGGTCCAGGTCCAGAGCGCCCATGGTCCGTCCGGGACTGAGTGCCCAATGTCACCGATGTGATCCCGAGTCGTTGACTCAAGAGTAGACGCGTCTTCTCCCAAGTCCATTGAGCATTTGCCGGACCTTTGCCGATGGCAGGTCCTGGCCTCGTGCCAGACATTGGCCCTGGCGACATGTTGCGGCCTGAGAGTGTCAGTGGTGGGCACAGGGGCATACATGCACACACTTATATACATACATGCACATGCGTGCACACAGGTATGCACATATGTTTCCTCCGGGGTCCTGCCTTCAGTGGCCCAGAAAGGTCCACACAGGAAGTCACATTGTGACTTGTGGGTCGGCCCTGCTGTGCAGTGAAAGCTTCCCTTCCATGAAGTCCACACTTTGCGTTTAGGATTTTAGCGCATCGGTCACCAAAGGCCCTGTGCATCTTGAGGTTCCTCTGGTGACCCGGTGGCTGCAGCTTCTGCATTTATCACGTGCCCACTCTTCAGGCCCCTGGAATGAACTGGGCTCGATGGTGGAGCCACGTTTCCTTCCTCCTACAGACCCTGGAGGAAAACGTGAGGTCACATGGCCTGTGTCCGCTCATGCTTCTCCTAGCTGGTCAAGAGAGGTCACTGGGCACGGATGAAATCGGGCCTCTTTCTCCTTTGGTTTGGCCTTTGGTAGCTCAGTGGTCACCTTGAACATCCTCAGTTCTCCTTGATGTTGAGTTTAAGACAAGGAAGTCTTCTGGGAGCCAGGGCGTCAGGGGCAGGAGTGACCGGGCGGAGGGTCCGACCTCTGTTCAGTGGTAGGAAGGTGGCCCCTCTTAGCCTGCACCCCACCCTCGGCAACTGGGGCCAGGAGCAAGGGAACACCTGGGTTACACAGGGGAACGAGGAAGTGGCTCCAGGTGCAGTGTGAGCTAGTGGCCGGCCTGGGCCCTAGGTTGCTCCCTCCTCCCCAGCAGCGGGGCTCAGACCACCCGCCTGAGCAGCTGGGGACCCTCAGAGCTCTTGTCCTGGATGCAGCCTCTGCTCCCTGCAACGGGCAGCCCATGTGGCAACAGTAGGTCTCAGGAGAGGACAGGTTTGGCAGATAGCACTGAAGCCAGGAGGCCAAATGTGAGGAGAGTCAGGGCCTAGCTTGTGTCCCTGCAAACCAGCAGGTGCACAGTGACCCCCAACAGGTGGCCCCCATGCCCCACCTGGGCTCCTCTGTCGGCGGGTGACTGGGCCTCTCCGGACCTTCTGAATTGGACCAGGTCCGCCGGGCTGCGCTCCGCCCCATAAGGGTGGGAGTTACTGTTAAATCGGATCCCAAAACCTCAGTCGTGCATGTGCGTCGCATCTTACGACGGGTCAGGGTCCACAGTCCTTGCGACACGGGGGAGTAGGTGTGAGCTGTGGCATCTGGTGCTTTGAGTGTCTGTTGAACGCAGTGTCTGCCCATGTCCGCCTGTGCCCCCCATGCCATTTCCTTCTGTACCACCCGTGTCCCAGAAAGAATGGACCGTGAGCGCTTTTCGGTGTTAACCTTGGAGTTTGCTTTCCCACCATCTGCCGCCGGGGGAGCAGCCCGCGTGGAGCAGACCGTGGGGTCCCCGTCGTCTTTGTAGAACCTGCTGCTTGGCGTCTCCGCCCCTGTTAGGACACTGTTTTAAGAATGACCGTTTTAAAGCTCTTGCCCTGAAAAGGACTGAAGATGCAACCGAGGAACTCGTGAGCGGCCCACGTTCCATCGGCAGGACGGGAAACTGTGAAAAGGCAGGGGTCGCCGGAGGGCAGGTTTCCTCTGGGATTTTATCTTGGAGCCTCCAGGCCGTGACTCCAGGGACGGGAGCCCGTAGCTTGTGTCACCAGCAGGAGCACCAAGGCCTCTTGGGCACGTCTGCAATGACGGAAGGAGGTTTCCAGGATGAGACACAGTGTACGCTGAGCCGCGTGTTCTTCCAGCAAGTGTCCTTTCGGACTTCATGACTCTGCGTCCTGTGCTTCCGCCGCCAGACACGTCTGGAACGTGTGACCCGAGAGTCCGTGTTAACTCGGCCTTGGCTTATGTGTGCACGTGTGTTGCACGCATGTGGAGCTGCGGAGACACTTCCCTGTGGTCACCGTCATTGTCATTGTTGGGGGTCTGGAATCGCCCGTTTGTCTCTGGAGGTGGAATTGAACCACATAAAGGGTTCTGTTGGAAGGCTTCCACTGACCCTGTAACCACATGTTAACTCCCTCAATGTCCAATAAAAATACGACTTCTGGCACGGTGTTGCGGGAGCGTTTTCTTGCAGGAAGCGGGCACTCTGGTCCCGAGGCTGGGCTACTCCCAGGTGTCGGGGACCCTGTTTTTTAGGGGGGAGGGTGTGTTTCATTGGCATCTGGGCCACAGTGCTGAGCCCACCCCCTGTGTAGCTTGGCTGAGGATCGTCGGTGCCGTGAAGCTGCAGACAGCATGCAGCTGAAGCGTGGGGCCCCGAGGCTCTCCCTGCATGTGGGCAGTGGGAGGCCATTTCCATGTCCAGCCTTGAAGGTGTCACCCCGGGTCTTTGGGGGAAGCGCGATGGGTTTGTGTCCACGCCTCTGTTTCCTAAGGGTCTCTGGGCACCCGTGTGAGCGCAGAGCCGGCCTGCTCAGGCCAGGTGTGTATGGCCTCACGTGCTGAGGGTGGGAGGTGAGACCCACCCGTACAGCTGGACCTTTGCTGCCGCCCAACCGGCCCAGAAGTCCCGGTTCCCAGTAAGAGGCGGTAAAGAAAACCGGGAGACTTGAGGATCATTGCCCCAGGCTCTTCTCTAGCCTGACCCTAAAAGGTTCATCTAGACAGAGTGTTTCCAGCATGTTCCTTCTGGGCTTTGGACTAGGGGGTCTCTGTTAGAGATGGAAGGTGTGTCCCCCTAGCTCAGAGCCTTCCCTGAAGGACCTGAGCAGGCTGTGCTGCCCGGGGGCGCGTGTCCCCACTCTGGGTGGTGCGGTAAGGACACGAAACTCGGTGTCACTGAGCTCTCCGGTCTGGAGCGCCGAAATGCTGCCCCATCTTTATGACCTGCTTGTTGGCACCTCTCCCGTTCCTACACCTGAGCGTCAGGTGACTGGCAGCCACGCTCCACGGGCAGTTCCTCTCCCGGCGGGCTCTGCGAGGTGCAGACACTCCTGACGCAGAGGCCCCGCCCGGCAGACCTGTCGGTCCGGCTCTGGAGGTGGGTGTGGGAGGCTGCTGGCCCGGGCGTGGCGGGGCCTCTCCTCCCATCTGCCACCCGGCTGGCCGCACCCAGGCCCCGCTGAGGTGCACACAGGGGCTGTGGCGCCCCCTCGTGGAAGGGGAGTCCGTGCCAGGGGAGAGTTGGGTCCCCGTCAGGGTGACCAGGAAGGAAGTGGAAGTGGGCAGAGCAGGGGGTTCAGTGTACCCTCCCGTTTTTTGTTAACGCAAAGGGATCTTTGGAATGGTGACATCTAGGGATGGGCTGGGGACCGAACTTGGAATTGCCCTGTGGAGATAGAGGTGCAGATCTGTGGGCGGGGGAGCAGCGGGGGAGGCAGGACGTGGAAACCGCAGCCCCAGTTCCGTGGGGATTAGCGCACCGGCCACCTGAGCGGTGAGGAGTCCAGTCCCTGCCTGGGGACCCCTCCTCTCTGGCCACCACTCAACATTGCTGAGAGGTGGGGAGGGGCCATGGGGGAGCAGTGTGGCCAGCACCCTCTCGGGCCTGGGATGTAAGTGCCAAGAACGTGCCGGTGCTCAGCAGCCACTCTGTGCACGAAGGGCTTTTCCTCCAGGGTCCCACACTGGTCCCGATCTAAACGCTTCTGTCTCTGCCCAGCTGGGATAGGGAGTGACTTCTACTTCGATGACCCCCCTCGTGGGGCGCATCGCTGGGCCCCAAAAGGTACCAAGGAAGCAGAAATTGAGAAACGCCTGCGGTGTGTTGTTCTCAGAGCCGGGGGGCCAAGATGGGCCCCGGAAACGGGTGCAGGGGAGCAGGAGGGTCTCTGGGTCCTGCAGCACCCCGCCCCCACCCTTGTGTGCACCCCTCCCAGGCCCAGCCCTGCCCCGGCCCCCAGTTCCGACTCCAAACCCCCTCCTCTGCCTCCTGTCAAACCCAAGGAGTGGGGACAGCACCCTAATTGTCCCCGGGGCAGCTCCCCTGGACACACATGTGCGACGTGCTGACCGTTCCGCTGGGCAGACGGGGACGGTTTCCCACCTCGGGGGTCAAGCTGTTGCCGGGAGAGGAGCCAGGGACTCCAAGGCCCCAGTCCTTCCCCGGGGCTCCCGCTGAGGCTGTGGGAGACTCACAGTCATTTATGTTTGCAGGGAATTCAAACCAGAAGAGAGAGAAGGCGGCTTGTTTGCGGTGGCTGATGCGGGAGGTGCGGAGTGCGGGCCGGCGGGAAGGTAGAGGAACAGCTGGCGCCCAGAGCCCCCCAGGCTGCAGGGGGTGTCGCTGCCGGGCGGAGCGGACAGTGGGGGGTGGGTGCGTGGGAGAAAGAGGACCAGAGGCCACCGCCCGCCGCCCAGAGCTTCCTGGCTGCGTCCAGTCTGTGAGGTGAACGGACGACCAGGGGCTCCTGCTTCGTCCTCGGGCCCCAGCCGTGCAGGCGGGGTTCCGCGGAGCCACGGAAAAGCAAAACTAGAACGGAAACGTCCTAAGGCCAACAGTTACCTATTTCTTTCTCACTTCCCTGTAGAGGGACGAAGGTCTCGCAACCTCCGGAGTCCCTCAGCGCTGCAGACAGACGTTTCCAGCCTGTTGGTCCCTGGTCCACAAGGAAAGCCAGCCGCAGCGCCGCGCACGGGTTCCTCACTGCGTGCGTTTCTGCGCCGAGTCCCAGTGCGGAAAGCAACTCCTCAAAACCAGCCTTCGCCACCCCCAATTCCAGGAAGCGTCAGCACCACAAGGTGCCCCAGGCAGCGGCGCCCCCAGGGTCCAGGGAGGGGACCGCCTGCTTGGTGCACTGAATCTGTGAGGTGGTGGCAGGAGGGGACCAGCCCGTGGACGTGCTGGCGTGTCCCCCTGGGGTTGGGGCTGGGCCTCCCCCCTGCCCTCTGCTTTCAGAGCCACACAGAGCCCCTCCTGGGTCCAGCCATTCGCAACATCGCTCAGCAGGACGCTGGTCCCCTCCCCGCCCCTCCCCCTCCCGGGCTCCAGGCGTCCCTCCTGCCACAGGGACGACAGTGAGGGCTTCGGGGAACGTGTATGCATTTATTGTGCCATCCTGAACACAGACCAGACCTAGCAGTTGAGATGAGACTCCAGCACAGGCGTCTCCAGTCACACCTGCCACTGGGCCCTGCCTGGGTCGCCGCCAGCAGCTTTCACAAGACTGGGGTGTCAAGAAGTGCCCCGGCAGCTTGCTCTGCCGTGTCAGCAGGGAGGGCACAGGCCCGGGGGACGGAGATCACAACCTGGGCGGAGTGCTGCCCACGCTTCAGGGGCTCCCCCAGAACTGCCTGCCGGAACTCCTGCAGCAGCTGCTGCTTTGGGACTGGTGGCCGCAGTATGTGGGGACCCTCCCCAGCCCCAGCTGTCATCCAGGGACTCTGGTGCCCTGGAAGCTGTGCCCAGTGCTGGAGCCCCGGCAGTGGCCTCACTCAGCATCCAGAAGACACACGTGCGGGATCTCGGATGACAGCTACCCCCAGGCCCCCCACCAGGACCAGGGGCTCCGCACAGCCGCGTCCTGTTTGGAGAGGTGATTCTCTCCCATCTGCTCCCCCAGAGGCTGCAGGAGCAGCACACGCCAGCAGCTCCAGGTATTTCTGCTTCGTCATCCGTTCCCCAGTGGGGGCAGCTCCATGGCTCAGGGTGTCAGGGAACCAGCTGCCCCCAGAAACAACCCCGTCTCCAGTCCCAACCTCAAACATGTCTGCCGTCATGAAACCGCCAGAGCAGCCCAGGATCCAGGAGCCTCTGGGTGACAATGGGGAGCGGCAGGGCGAAGCGGGTGACCCACTGGACACTCCACTCGCCTGTGGGCCCCGGGGGCCGGGCCTGGCACCCACGGGAGATGCCCACGAAGCGGCAGCTTCTCCCAGCCCCGTCCCCAGGCCACAGCCCAAATGACAGAGGCTGGGCCGGAGCTGGCAGGGGCTGCTTCGGGGGACATAACCGGACGACGAGAGTGACGCGTGGGCACTTCTGGGACAAAGACCCACGTCCACACTGCGAAGCGTTGGCCATCGAGACCAGCCTGAGGCAGGTACAGTCCTCGTCCTTGTCACCGGGAGCCTAGCAATTCTGCCTTTTACAAGCCTGGCTTCCACCGCTGGCCTCTCTCCAGGTACAGACGCACCCTCCGAGGGAGGCGGGCAGGGCCCAGGGCCCGTGGGGACACCGGGACACCGGGCTTGGCGGGGCCCCACGGAGGGTCCTTCCAAACAGCCTCACGCAAGATGTGTTCAGGGGCCAGCGCTCAGGTGACGGGACAGGGTCTCTGGAGAGGGAGGAGTGGGCTCAGATGGCCCGGGTCTCAGCTTCGATCTTCTGCTCCCCGTGCAGGCTGTCGGGGTCCGGCAGCTGCGCCACGCTGTGCCGCATGGCGATCTCGGGGCCGCCGCCGTACAGGCTGTGCAGGTAGGCCCAGGTCTCCTCCGAGATCTGCCCGTAGTCGGCACCTGTGGGCCCAGAGAGCATGGCCGGGCCGTCGGGTCCTCACACTGCCCCCATCCTCCCCTGCCTGTCCCCGCTGCCCCCTCGTCCTTGGGCCCTTGGCCCCTCAATGACACCGTGGTCTTGGCCACGGGGCCCCAGGAGGGCCAGACCCCAGGGGTGGGGGAGGGGCCAACCCTGGGCTTTTGTGCAAAGCTGCCCGATGGGAATCGTGGGAATTTTAAGTAGTGTCCATCCTTGGAGGACCCCAGAGGACACGTTTCTGGCTGCATTCCTGTCTCCCAGGGAGGGATTCACAGGAGGGCAGGCAGGCGAGGCCAGCAGAGGGCGGTACAGGCTGGGGTGGGGGCCTGGAGGACCCAATGACCCACAGAGAGGCCATGGGCCTCCGCCCACCTGCCGGGGCCCTGGGCCAGGACTTGGGTGGACATTCGGCCTGATTCAGACAGGCGGCAAGGGGGCTCCCGGAAGGCCCGGCCTGGGGGACGGGGCGGGCCCGTCACTCACCCTGCCTCAGCTGGACGTGGCCGCTTCCTCTGGCCTGTGCGATCCTGCTGTTGTCGATGGGGCTGGGAGGCTCTGGGACAGACAGGGCTCAGGCTCAGCGCCTCCGCGCAGCCGCGTGACAGCCGGGCTCAAGGTGTGACTCCAACACCTGTGAGCTCGAAGAGGCTGTCCTGAGCCCAGGGGTCAGCAGGTCCCGCTCTCCTGGGACGGGCGGTGAGGGGGTCCCAAAGGCCAGAAAGGACTCGGAGCACCCCTGGACCCAGCAAAGGGACCCCTAGGACTGTCCCACTAGCCTCTGACCCCAGCATGGGGTGGGGGTGCAGGGCCAGTGCCTAATCTCTGATGGCAGCCACCGCTGCTGAGCACCCTTCCCGTGTACCCAGCACCCACGGGATCCTCAACAACCATGAAGGGCAAGAACACCCACAGGCTCCACCCACACTCACCGTTGTCCTTGCCCTTGACAAAGGCCTCCCACTCCCGGAACCACTGCATGCTGATGCAGTAGATGACCCCTGGTGACTCCTCAGCCTGGAACGCCTTGTTCAGCTGGGGGGGGGGGGGACAGCAGGTCAGCACGAATCTCCCCCCAGCCCCACCCCCCACACACACCATGGGCACTTGAGGCAGGAGATTCAGGGCCGCCAGGCAAGACCAAGGAAAATAAGCACCTCCTACCGCAACTTTTCTATAACCTTTTGAAACCTCAGTTGAGAAGCTGTTTTCCCCGCCGGTGGAGCTCCCTAGCTCCACGTTTCACTGGCCACAATGGCCTTTAGTGTTTCTTGCCCAGCCCTCCGCAGCTGAGTGACAGATGGTCCCCGAGACCCTCGTGTTGAGCAGCCCCAGGGAGCGCGGAGCCCGGGCCTCTGCCCACACCCCCACCTGCACTGCACGTGTCCCCTCCTAAAGGCGTCACACTGGGTCCAGCTTTGCAACCTGCTCAGTTCCCCGAAGGCGTCCCTCCACGTCATTTTGTTCTCAACACGGGAACCCTGTCCTCCAGGACACGCCTGCTGGTGTCTGGAGGGGACTATGGTTGTCACCAGCACTGATTACAGAGGCTGCTGACCTTCCCGTGGCACATGGGACAGCCCCACACGAGGAAGCTTCCAGCTGCAAACGGCGGAGCCTGTTCCTGTAACGACATCTGGTCCTACTCTGCGTAGATGAACCTGAACTTCCCCAACCTGCCCCTTTGGCAGTAAAAATCCCAAACATCTGGCCGCTCTGGCCTCCCCTGGAACAGTGCCTCCCATTAGGCTGACTCTTGCTGTCAAGTCCCCACGTGTCCCCAGCAGAGGCTCCCTGTGCCCGACCCGCAGGCACCTTGATGAAGGTGTCGATCTCAACCCGCCTGCGCTTGGCCAGCGCCTCGATCTCCACCTGGCAGACGGAGCACACGTACAGATGGTTCACGGCAGGGCCGCCCCCAAACCTGCATGGTGGGCGGGGCGGGGGAGCAGAGACACAGCCCTGAGTGGCGCTCCCCGGGGACACGTCAGGAACTTGCTGGAGAGTGAGGACTGCTGTCCCTTTGCCTGGTCCTCCCCATCCAGGGAGGTGCCCTGACACTGCTCCTGTGAGTGCCCTGCGTAGTCCGCCCACCCGTCTGTCCCCCTCACCAGACTGACAAGGGTACTGGCTCACAGTCCCCAGCAGGGCGCCTGCCCAGGGCCAGTGTGTTATAGCACCTGCTCCACGGCCAAAGGACACGGGAACACTCTCGCTTCCCTTCCTGGCTACTGGGCAGGGACTGCGGTGGCTGAAAGCTTGCCTCTGGACCCTGAGGACACCCATGGGGGCTTCAGGCCCTTCTGCAGTAGAAGCGTGAACCCTACAGGATTTGGGGTACATCTCCTGTGGGGTTCTGTCCCACCCACCAGCCGCAGGGCAGTGTGTGCACCTGACCTCCAAGTGCTGGCGGTGAAGCCAGCCCACGGGGAGGCCCCTTGTCTGACCCATCCCCCGGGCTTCACACATGCTGCTGCCCAGATGCAGAGGGACCCAGGCTTGGGCAGGTCCTCAGGGGAGCCACAGGCCCTTGCTCTTGATGAGCCTGGACCTGACGGGCCCAGGCAGCACACGCTGCAGGCCCTGAGCCGGCCCAGGGCAGGGAGAGGTGCCGGCCAGCTCCCTGCAGCCAGCCGCAGGACTGTGTGACAGGGGCCACATGTCACTCTTTCTTTCTGCCCCTTGGGACTGGAAGGGTCCCCGGGACACCCACCAAGGACGTCTTTGTCAACGCAGACACAGCCCCTGTGCCCACTGAGCGCCGGCGGCCCGGGGCAGGCCGGCCACCCGGCAGCGCCCAGCGGCAGCCCCTCACCTGTTGTGCAGGTGCTCCCACACATTCTGCGGCAGGATCACCACCAGGTCGTCGATGTAGTGGTACTTGTTGGGCGGGATGCCTGCGGAGGGAGGGGCAGGCGGGGAGTGGTGGGGGCTGGCCCGGCCCACCCTGCCCTCCGCTGGCACAGCGGGCGCCCTCACCTCCGTGGGAGCAGAGGAAGGTGTGGTTGGTGATGGGCCCCGGCTCAGCGAACGTGTTGAACTTGTTGAGCCACTCGCGGGACACGTAGAAGCGCAGCAGGCTGGGCTCCCGCATGGCGGCCAGGGACACCACCTGCTGCCGCTCCCGCACGGCCTCCTCGCTGCTCTTCCTGTGGAGGGGACCTCAGACAGCTGCCGCGCACCCCACCTGGCTGCGCCCCCCTAGCTGCGCCCCGCCCCGCCCTGCAGCGGCACCAGCCGGCCCCTGTCCAGGGGTGTGTGCAAAGGCACCCCAGCCTCCTGGGCCCAACCTCCAGAATCCATCCTCCTGCACCACTTGGCATCTCACCAGGTCCTACCACCCCTGCCAGAGTTCTAGCCACCATCACCCCTTGGGGACCACCATCACCCCATGGGGACCACTGTAGAAAACACAAACCCAGCGTCAGGTTTCCCACTTTCCCACAACCAGAGCCTCTCAAAAACGTGAACCCTCACTTCTGGGCCTTAAAAATGTCCAATGCGCCCACAGTCAGGCCCAGGGCACAGCGGCAGGAGGGCCAGCCCCGCCCGGTGGCTGCCCAGGGCCGCACCTGTAGAAGAGGACGTAGGCCTCCGCGCTCTGCACCACCGTCTCGTGGACCTCCGTCACGTACTGGTCATCGAACTCGTACCACTGCCCGTTGATCACGTTCTGGCAGTAGGCGACGTAGTGGCCGCCTGCGCCAGGAGAGGAGGCGGTTACAGAAACCCCGGGGAGCGGGCCGGGCGGGCGGGGCCCGGTGGGGCGGCTGCACTCACTGCCTGCTGTGCCGTGGTGGCAGATGACCGAGAGGAGGTCGTAGGTGGTGATCTGGGACGTGCACTCCTTGGCGAGGAAGGGGCGCAGGTCAAGCCCCTCGAGGGGGAAGGAGACGTGGCTGCTGATTTTGAAGGAATACATCACCTCGTGCCGGAAGCGTTTCAGGTGAATGCACAGGATCTGGGGGGAAAGCGGCAGGGTCGGGCACTGCGGGGCTGACCAGGGCCCTGTGACCCCAGATACCCTGACAGGAGCCTCACGACAGGGACCCGGGACACCCACTAGCCCATCGGACCCACTCAGGTCTTATCCCCCAAGTGGAACCAAGAAACGCAGCGGCTAGAGCCTTCTCGATGGGCTGTGCCCTCTGCCTGAGCACGTGGGACAGCGCCACGCGGGAGCGGAGCCGGCCTTGAAGTCAGGGGACAAGAGGGGAGCTGTGTACCGGGGCCACCTGCTGACAGCGGCCGTCCCCCAGAGCCAGGCCGGCCCCTGCAGGAAGCCGACTGGCACTGGCCCGTCAAGCAGCGTTGGCCCGGCCTTCCAGAGGCTCCTGCACAAAGGCTGTCCCTGGCCCCTGCCCAGGTACCCACACCCGGGGCCGCGCTCCCCAGCCCACCGCACAGGCCTCCCAGGCTGGGCCGTTTGCCGCGCCACCCCCCACCCCGCCGCCCTGTCCTGTCCTGTCCTGTCGCCCTGCTTGCCCTCCATGAGACTGACACTGCCCACACCCTCCAGGTTCACACAGACGCCACCTCCTCAGAGAGCCTTCCCTGGTACGGCCACCAGGTCCCCCCCTCACAGCTGCCTGCGGCACCCTCAGTGCCCTGCACCTGCCCCGGGGTGACCTTGGGTTGAGGAACCCAAGAGAGGATGCCAAGAGAGGATCACAAGGGGAAAATGAGCCCTGTCCCTCTGCCAGGCCCTCCCGTGAGGTCCCGAGGGCCTCTGTCACCCCAAGCCCCGGGGAAGAGGAGGGTCAGCCCGCCAGCTGCACTCACCTCGGGCAGCCGCAGTACCTTGCAGTACTTCACTCCGTTCCGCAGCCTGGAGGACAGAGCGCCGAGACCCTGAGTGGGCAGCAAGGGGGCTGCGGGCCCACGCGACCCCTCCCGCCCCGTCACCTCTGTGAGGTCAGGATCCACCCTTCCGGGGGGACCCAGCTGGGGTGTGGGGGACACATAGGGCCCACGAGAGTGACACGGGAAACTGGGAGACCCCGCGCGCGCACTCACTTTTTACAGCGCTCGCAGCTGTACATGTTGTCACCTACAGCGGGAAAGACAGACGGTGGTTAGCAGGGCCGGGAGGTGAGAAGCACAGGGCACGTCACGATTGGTGCTGAAGAAATACCAGCACAACCTCTGCCTGCAGGAGACTTTTTTAGCTTAAAGGACACACCCAGGCTGAAAGCGGAGGGATGGAAAACACAGAAAGAGTAGGAGCGGCAACTGTGGATAAACCATGGCCAAAATCAGTTACAGGAGAAAAAGAGGGTCACTCTCAAAAGGGGTCAAGTCATCAAGAGGACGTGACCACTGTAAACAAATATGTGCCCCACCCCGGAGCACTGAGATATTGAAAACTAACAGTAACACAACTGCAAGGACAGGGCAACACAAGAACAGCAGGGGACTCCAGCACTCCACCAGCACTGGCGAGACCCCCGACAGAGAATCAAGGGGGTGGCAGACCTGGCAGACACGCCAGACACGCCAATAGTGACAGCGACGGGACACCCCTTCTCGGGAGCCCACGATGTGCTGCACCACCACACAAGCCTTAACAAATTTCAGAAGATGGGAATCACATCTACTATCATTTCCAGCCACCATGGTGTGAAACAGAAAACAAGTGATAAAAGGAAAACTGTAATCAAATATTCCTAACAACCAATGGGGCAAAGAAAACGTTGAAAGGGAATTCAGAAAGTATCCTGAGATGAAGGAAAATGAAAATTCAACCAATGGGATGTAGCAAAAACAGCCCTAAGAGGGAATTTTATAGCAATAAATACCTACGTTAACAAACTCTCAAATAAACTACCTATCTTTAAATCTCAAAGACCTAGAAAAAAGAAGAATAGACTAAACCTGAAGTTAGCAAAATGCAGGATCGGAGCAGTAATTAACCAAACCTCCCAACAACAACAAAAAAAGCCCAGGCGGTTTCACTGGTAAATTCTACCAAACATTGAAAGGAGAATTAACATCCATCCTTCTCAAACTCTTCCAAAAAATGGAAGAGGAAGGAAGGAATACTCCCAAACCATCGTACGAGGCCAGCATTACTCACACCAAAGCCAGATAAGGAAACTGAAAAGAAAACTACAGGCCAATATCCCTGATGAATATAGATGGAAAAATTCTCAGCACAATTCTGGCAAACTGAATTCAATAGCACATTAAAAAATGATCAAGTGGGATTTATCCCTGTGATGATGGCTGGTTCAACCTGGAAATCGGTCAACATGATACTCTACGTTAATGGAATGAAGGGTAAAACTATATGACCCTCTCAGTAGGTCCAGAAAAACCCTTTGACAAATTCCAATAGCCACCTTCTCGTGATAAAAGATCTCATGAAGTTGGGCATGGAAGAAACATACTTTCACATAATACAGGCCACACATGATGAGTCCATAGCCAACATGACTCCACCACGCAAAGCTGAAAGCTTTCAGTCCGAGCTCAGGAGGGAAATGAGGGGCCCACTCACCCCCACCCCACCCGTTCAGCACAGTGGTGGGTGGGCAGACTCAACAGAAAAATAGGAACAGGACAGTTGGTCATGGCAAATTTCAAAATAGGAAATACTAACAGCCAATACACTTATGAGAAAAACGTTCAAGCTAATCAATAATAAAGGAAGTACAAAATTAGAGCATATCATTTTTGTCCTCCAAATGGGCAAGAAAAGAAAAACAGGTGAACGCTTAAGAGCTGCACACGGGGTCCTGGGAGGGCACACGGTCACAGGCCCAGCGGGGCAGGAGGGGTGGGATACTGACCGGGGAGTCCCAGGAACCTCGAGGCGCCCGCGGACCCGGCGGCCCTGCGCACACCTGCTGGCCCTCTCACCCTTTAGCTCATCGGCAGCAAAGAAGGCGGCAAGGCAGTCTTCCAGGGTGATGACTGGCCCCCAAAACCAGCTGGGGGTACAGGAGACCACAAACCTGTGGAGGCAGAAGGGGTGGTGGGGGTGCTGCCAGGGCCTGGGCATGGGTAAGAGAGCTGGGGACCCTGGGGCTGGGGCCTGCCCGGGCCCTGACAGGCACCTTGGCCCAGTGGGCGGGACAGGCAGAGGTCTGGAGCCAGAGACCTGGGACCACCAGCCAGCAGGCCAGTATCCTGGAGCGGCATCTTGCTCAGGTGTGAGGGGGCCTGATCACACTTCATGCTGCTGTTCTCTGAGCACAGCACACATCCCCAATGCCAGGCAGGTGACGCAGGCATCAGGCACAGTGAACATCCCCAATGCCAGGCAGGTGACGCAGGCATCAGGCACAGTGAGCTGCAGAAAGCTGCCACTGTCCCCCCACACTAGGTCTGAGGATCTACCCGATCCAGGCCATCACAGGGTGGACGAGAGACACCCCGCCCCGCCTCGCTGACTGCCACGCATCTCCAGCCTGGGGCTCCCTCTGGACTCTGCCCTCAGCACCGCAGGTGCTTGCACTTTGCTGCGTAAGGTCTGTCGCCTGCCGGGGCTGCGAGTCCCCGGAAGCCTGTGCTAGGGCGGTCTTGTGTCCTCAGCGCTCGGGAGAGGGGCATACCGTCGGATGTACTCCATGATGAAGGCCAGCCAGCCCTGGGCAGTGTAGCTGTCCCCGCAGGCGCCGGGCTTGGCTGGCACGTTCTGGTAGATGGCCGAGTGGAGCTTGGCCAGGTCCTCCTTGCCGGGAATAGGCAGTGACAGGTCCTGGAACGTCTCTACTGTAGTGGATACCTGTGGGGTTAAAGGTCAGCCTGGGTGTCCCCCTTCAAGAATCCCACCCTGCTCAGATCAAGCAGAGGCTGCACCCGAGTCCCAGCCACCAGCTGGCTGGTGTGAGGCCGGAGGGCCTGCTCCCAGCTCCTGGACACGGGCGCCCTGGGGAGAGGCAGGGACCTCAGAAGGAAAGCAGGCTCCCCACCCCGAACCCCAGTGAGGACCAGAGGCTGCTGAAGCCAGCGTATCTGTCCCCACGCAGGGCGCTCACCCGGTCACAGGTGAGACACTGCACCAGGCTGAGGATGGAGCCGTCGAAGATGTCGGAGATGACACTGCGGTAGCGCTGCTCCCTCCGCCGCCGGCTGCTGGGGGCCTGGGCTGGGGGCGCAGTGGGGGACGTGGTCCAGCCCTGGCCGAGGCAGGGGCGGGCCCGGGGCTTGCTTGGCCAGGACAGGGGTCAAATCCGAGTCATGTGACTGGGCACAGACTTCACCTCCTGGTGTCTCAGTCCTGGTCTGTAGGATGGGGCTCCCCACTCAGGCCCCGGGGGTGTTGGGGGCTCAGCGGGGCTGTGTGAGGAGCCCCACAAACAGCCGCCCCACAGCCTCCGCGCCCCGCCTGCCCCGGCCCCGCTGCTGGATTCCCGCTGACCTCCCCTCCCCGCCGGACCCTCCCAACCTTTCTTGAGCACGTAGGACGGTCCCATCCTCACGGGGCTGGCACGAGGAGGGCTGCTGGCCAGCTTGGCGTGGCCCTCGTGGTGGTGGACGGGGCTGCAGGGCCGCGACGCGCTGCGCAGGTGGGCCTCGTTGTCGGGCTCTGGGGCGGGAGGGGAGGGCGCTGGGCGCGGCCGGGAAAGGCACCTGCCAGCACCTCCTAAAGGGACCCGACTCCCCCACCCGCCGTGTGCCCTGTCTGTCCCCACACGCTTCACGTTCGGGGCTCCAGGGCGGGCGCTGAGCCCCACGCCAGCTTTACCAGCGAAATGAGTCGGGGCTCTAGCCCGCTTCTCACCCGGAAGTCGGGCCCCGGGCAGAGCCCCACCCCACCCCGATGGTGGGGACCGAGCACGTGGCACGTGGCACAGCGGGCGCTGCACACCCGGCTGGCGCGTACCTGGTGTGCGGCAGGGACTGGTGGACCGCGGCGATGGAGGCCGGGCCTCCGCGGGCTGGTGGGCCAGGCCGGCCAGGGCGGTGTCCACGTCCGCGTCCTCGTCCACCTGCTCCGAGCTGGTGCGCTGCTGGCCCCAGGACAGCTTGCGGTCCTTCAGCCGCTCCTTCTCCGAGATGGCACGGCCCGCCTCCTCCGCCACGAGCAGCTCCGTCTCGGCCTGCAAGCTGCCCCCGCCACGGCCCTGCCCGTCGCCCTCACCCCTGTCGCTGCTGGAGTCGCAGGACAGAAACTCATCCTCCGATGGGCTCCGGTCGCCCTCCCTCTTCTCGTCCGTGTCACTCAAGTCTGAGTCCCGAGCCTCCGCCAGGGCCACCGCCGCCGCCACCACCGGCTCCTTGAGCTCCTCATGCAGCTGGTCCATCAGGCAGCGCAGGAACTCCTGGGTGTCCTGGAACCGGGCGCAGCATCACAGGGCTCCCCCGGGCAGGAGGCGCCTGCCGCAAGCACCCTGCAGCTTCCCGTGACCGGCAGCCCCGCCCCTTCGCTGAGCAGGTCGCCGCTGGGGCCAGTGCACACGTGCCCACGGGCCCTCACCAGGGCCGCCATGGCAGCCGGCCCGAACCCTACCCGCCGGGCACACCGGGGCTCAGAGAGGCTGAGGGACGCCCTCGCAGGTCACCCAGCAGCTGCAGGGTGGCAGAGCCGGGGTCCCTACCGCACCGTCTGACTCCTAGCTGGCGGCTTCACCACCTGCAGCCCTGCTCTGACTCAGTGTGGCAAGGAGCAGAGGCGCCACTAAAGTCATCTTGCTCCCCGATGGAGAGGACCCTGGGGGCAGGCAGGGAACCCCAGCAAGAAGGAGGGAGGTGTGATAAAAGCGGGTGCAAGGAGGGCTCATCAGAGTTCCTTGGGATGCAGCTCCACCTGCAGGCCGTCCACCCCTGGCCCTGCCCCGCGGCCCCCCTGTTCCCCCAGCCCTGCCGGAGCCTGGCCCTGCCCCGCAGCCCCCCTGCTCCCCAGCCCTGCCTGAGCCTGGCCCTGCCCTGCGGCCCCCTGCTCCCTAGCCCTGCTGGAGCCTGGGCTGCCTTCCTCTGCCATTGTGGCCCGTGGCAGGAGCACAGGGTCTCACCTTCCTGCACACCTGCGCAGGACTCAGACTAAGTTGTCACTTAAGGTCTCAAATGACAGCGCTGGCGCCTCTGTTCTGACTGCTCTGACTACATTGCCAGCCTAGCAGGAAGCCAGGGTGGCAGGGCCACAGGTACAGCCTGTCCCTGAGCCCAGCCAACACAGTGCCCACCCAGGAGGTGCTTTAAAGGTCTGAAGATGGTGACAGCAGCCGGCCTCCCAAAGCTGGGGGCGCTTGGTAGGCCACCGGGATTCAAGACCAGTCCTGTCCTCGCAGTCACTGACTTGGACGTCCAAAGCAGCAGCCAACCCCTGACCACGTGAGGTGGGGGCCATGCAGCGGCTGCGCCCAGCCAAGCACCCAAAGCCTCACTTCGCGTGTGGAAGGGCGGCCTCTTCCCTCTGGCAGTGGGGAGGGAGGGCTCGCGTGGACTTGGGGGCAGTGCCAAACTCAGAGATCAGACGTTAAGTGCTCCTTCGAGCTCAGAGAGCGGGGAGGAGACATGGTCCTGTGCCAGGGGCTCTGAAAGGTTCTTTGAGCACCAGGACCTCCATACACCACCTACTATTCTTTATGGTTCTTCCTTTTCATGGAAGCTCATAGCTAAAATCTCAAGCCATGTGGAAGCATGGCAGACAGCACCCTGTGGACACTGAGAGCTGTGTCTACACTTAGAAACATCCCCTGCAGTGGGGGGATGTCAGGCTGCGGGGAGCAGAGCGGCTGTTACGCACCACTGAGACCTTGCTGAGCCCCTACAGGCCAGCACAACGTCCTGGGCAGGACCAGCATGGCCACTGAGACCTTGCTGAGCCCCTACGGGCCAGCACAACGTCCTGGGCAGGACCAGCATGGCCACTGAGACCTTGCTGAGCCCCTACGGGCCAGCACAACATCCTGGGCAGGACCAGCATGGCCACTGAGACCTTGCTGAGCCCCTACGGGCCAGCACAACGTCCTGGGCAGGACCAGCATGGCCACTGAGACCTTGCTGAGCCCCTACGGGCCAGCACAACGTCCTGGGCAGGACCAGCATGGCCACTGAGACCTTGCTGA